>SAUE01000480.1:4912-34433 GCA_009724625.1 Deladenus siricidicola
GGGTGTGGAAAAAAGACAGCGATGACGCATCGACGGCTGGCTTCAATTTTCAAACAAAATCTAACAAAAAGATTTGGAAGTTTGTTTTGTACGAATTTTTTTTTAAATTTTGTAATATATATATATATATATATATATATATATATATATATATATATATAATGTTTTATATTTCAGTCGATTTTCCATGTCTAACCGGGTGATTACGGGTCAGCAATCACTGATCAGTTTTGTACAAGTGCTTTACAACGAACTATTTTCGGCAATTGGAATTTTAATTAACAAGCGCCTATGCTTGAAAGAGGGAGTTTCTTCCGCTCAAATCAACATTCTCGACGTACCGGGCGGCAATTTTCATTCGCCCAGTGAATCGAAGCTTGTATCTTCTTTTACCCCAAATTCTTTGAGCGATTTAACATTTAATTACGTGAACGAACGCATTCACGAACTGATTTACGCGTACAACTTTTGCGATACGGTTGAGTTGTATAGTCGTGAGCAAGTCGATGTCACAACTGAGAAACCGTTGGCGACACCAGTGCCATTAACTCGACTTTTGGACAAAAAACAACAATTGGTTAGTTATTTACATAATTGTTTTTGTTGCAAATATAGTGTTTTACTTAGGTATTTTTGTTTACGTTAGGGTAATTATGGTTTTTGAGTTTTTAATGATTATATATTTTTTATTTAGAGAATATCCAAATATTTTTATCTTTTCTTTATTTTAAATTTTATCTTTTAAATAATTATTTATTTATGTCGTTTTTAATATGTTATTTAAATCTAGCTGAATTGTGTTGATTTGGATCGCCGAAGTGCGGAACTACGTGGACTTTTCTATATTCTTGAAGAGGAAAGCATGTTTCCGGGTGCTACGGACGATTCATTTTTTGAGAGGATTTTTATTCATTTCGATCAAAATCGACTAATTCGACGTCATCCTCAAAATCGGTTGCAATTTATTCTTGGGCATTGTCTCAACACTCTGCCGACCACATATTCTGTGGACGGTTGGTTGGTACATGCACAACCGTCCAGCGAAGCTTTTGTTGCGATTCCGCGCTTACTACAAACTTCTAATAAGCAAGTTTTTTGTTTGTTATTTATCCACACTATTGTCGGATTTTTTTGTTTAATGTCTGAAGTAATTTGCTAACAAATGTATTTATTGTTTTATTTGTATTAGTTTCCTTTACATGACTAAGATTTTTTGTTTTACTTTGTTGATTTTTAGGACTTCCATTTCGGATTTGTTCACTATTACCGGTTTGTCTCACTCGACATCAACTACTCACAAATTACGTCGATCCACGCAAGCCGTGCAATTTTCAGAAGCAGGAAAAGCTTTGGGCGGATTTTTTTCGAATATCTCCGCACAAATCGTTTGTTTTCTATATTCTCAATTATCCTTATTTTCATTTTTATTCTTGCGGAAACTAATGCTTATTTGGATAAAGTTTATCGATGTATGTCATCTCGTTTTTTGTGTTGTTTCGCAGTTATGCAAAATAACAGCTTTTGATTTTTTGTTGCAAGAACTGGACTTTGAGCTATTTTGTACTGAACAATCAACTTTACTATGGACTAAAAAACTTTTTTTGATTAACTGCATCTATCTAAGTTTTTAATATCTACATATAAGTTTTTCTTTTGTTCTGCCGTCAAAAGTTTATTTTCATTAAACTTCGAACAATTTTTAAACGCAAAAAAAATTAGTTAAAAAATTAGCTTATTTAGTTCAAAAGATTAGCTTATTTTGTTCTTTTGCGGCTATTATACTGTAATGGGTTTGTTATCTAAAAACAAACATAATTTTCTCATAAATTTAGGAATACATTTTGAGTTTCATCAGTCGGCAGTCTCGTTTGCATTTTGTGCACTGCTTGCGCCCCAAACTTCAAAGTATTACGCACTTAAACGACGGGTCAATGGCTACGAGTTATGCTTGTCCGGATGTGTTAGACGTCTCGTATATTCGTCAACAAATACGCCCTATATTGTTTATCGATTCAGTTCGTTCCAATAGCAGAGGTATTACGTGTTAGGATTAATTCGCAGAGGGACGGGGCCTTTGAAAAAATGCTTGTTAATGCTAATAACTTATTAAGGTTATCCTGAGCGTATGGCGTTTCGTGATTTTCGCAGGCGTTTTCAATGCTTAGTTGATGGGAATCCGCAGGGGCATTTTGCGGGAAGCGATTTGAAGGCGGATTTCTCAATTGATATTTCTTTCGACGACCGAACTTACGCACAAAAAATATTGGAACGAATGGAGATATATGAACATCGCTACCGACTGGGTAATGAAATTTCCTAACTATTTCTAGAAACGACATTTTTACCAACAAGAAAAACAGTGATAGTATATTAAATACCATTTAGGCTTATCACAAATTCTTCTGCGAAGCGACGTTTTGCTGGAATTGGAAGAAAAACGCGACTTTTCTCTGTCTGGACTGATCATCGACTTCCAATATCAATGTCGCAAGCACTTAACTCGAAAGTGGCTGTCAAAGAGGCGCGTTCAAGAGGTTGCCGTCAAATGCATTCAACGAAATTCGCGTTTTCACCTTCAAATCCGCAATTGGCCGTGGTGGAATTTATACACGAAAATTTTACCACTTCTTTCCGTTGCAAAGTGAATAATTTTCCATTCTTTGTAAAATGGATATTTGCCGAAAAACAAAAGAAAATTTTGATGAAATTATAAAGGTCATGAAAATTCTCCGTACTAACGTAAAAATGTCTTATATTGAAAATGGATTGCGATAAATTTAAGAAATATTTTAGAGTCGATCAAGATCAGCGCGAATGGCGTGAGCGCATTGAAGCTTTAGAGTTCGCAAATGCGGAGCTTAAGCTTTCGAAGTTAAAGCTGGAAGGAGAAATGGCTGAACTGGAGCATCATCTTAAGTCCGAATGTCAAACAGTCCAGAATACGAATTTGAGTTTGGAGCAGGAATCACAAGCTCGACTTCGTCTCGAAGGTGAAATTCGCCGTCTCCAGCAGCAATTACAATTTCAGAAAAAAGGTAATGATTTTTCCTTTTGTTTTGAAGAAGAATTTGCATACGTACTTTCGTCAATTTTTTTTAATTTTTTCTCATTGTTCATTATTGCTTATTTTTATGAAATTAAATTTGCAAATGAATTTTCAATTGACACCTAACTAACAGGCTAATAATCACAATAATTGACTTTGGTTTTCATCGAAAGTTTCTATATTGACTTTGGTTTTCATTGAAAGTTTCTATCTACATGGCATTTCAATTCTTTTAATTACTAGGAAATGTATGATAATTTATCGTTAAATGTTATGCAAAATAACTCTTCAATGACAATTTTTGCGTTATTAATGTCGAAAATTAGTTCTTTCCATTATTGATTCCCCTCTTTTCATTGCTGTTTGTAGTTTTCTCACTTTCTCATTTTGCTTCTTTTTCGCAAAATGAGAGGAGATGCATTCATATAGATTTGTATTTCAATATGACACTGACAACATTCACGGCAAACACATAAGGCGTAGTGCTGGCGAGGAGAGAGAAGAAATAAATGACAAGTGAATAGATAAAAATAGACATGAGCATTGATGAGAAGGGCGCCCGGCAAATGACAATGTCAATGTCAATGAGAGTTGTGCTCTTGTATATTAAGCGTTATTTTTTTTGGTTTGCTGACGTTTTGATAATACATATTCAAAAAATGTATTCGCTGTTATAGATATGACTTTTAGACAGGAGTGAAAACCAATTTATTATTGTGGAAGAATATATCAAAAATTCCTTTAAAATGTTTTTGATTATTGGTTTTATTTGCCTGTACGCGTTTTCTTCTGTTTTCATGCAAATGGGTTGCTCCTTGTTCTGAGTTTTGTTTGCGTGGAAATGACGTTAGCTAACCTCGGCGGCGTGTTGGATATTGTTGTTTGTCATATGTCATTTTTCGTTGGTGCACATGTATGCACGCACATTACGTATATTCTCTCTCATTTTTTGCAACTTATTTCACTTTGGTCACTCTTTTAATTTTATTCTTATTTTGTGGAAAACATAGTAACGAGTTAAGAAATTTATAAGGCACAATAAATAAACTTAAAATTGATTGCGATTTCGCATAGAATTTTTACAGGATGGTTCAATTTGGAGTACGGATTTTTTGTTATATCTTTTTTTTCTTGTCCAAATTTAAGAAAATGTTAGAATCTATCATTTTGTTTGACGAAAAAATGGAGAAATTTCATCGTTTTTTTAATGTTTAAAAAATTGCACGTAACTTTGTTACTGTAATATTTCACCGTCTCTAGTAGAATTTTTACATTATTGTATGAAAAATGATGGAATTTAGAAAGACATTCTATTTTTTCAAGATCGAATAAAAGTGAATTTTGAAATTTTTTTGAGATAATGATTTTGAACTGTGCATTTTATCAAATCAAAATTTTTGATGAGATGTCATTTTCAGTGACAAATAATCGTCATTCACTTTTTATGTCATTTTTAGGAGTGAATTATTAGGAATAGTCTGATATATAAAATAGCTTGGGGGCGACAGGACGTGTGCTTTTTTTAAATAAAATTAATTTTAAGTTAGGATTAAGTTGAATTAATTAAAATTTTGTCTGATCTCAATGTTTGCAAAATTAGTAAAGCAATTCTGTAAGGTTTGCAATTTTAAATGGAAAAACCTAAATTAGAAATATGTATACTGATCAAAAACAAATTTGCATAATATTTGTTGAGTAATGTTATAAGATTAGTCAAAAAGTATATTATATATTTCGTATTTTTTGGAATATTTTGAGAGCATTTATAAGCACAACATTATTAAACTCAGTAATCAGTACTTACGTAAATTTATTTTATTTTAAATTTTTATTCGTATTTTTGACGTTCTTAGGTCTTTATTTAGTATATTCAATCGTTACTATCGCACATGAATTCTAAGTCTAATCGAAATAATTCTTCAAAAGCGGATGATCAACAGCAATGTTCGGTCAGTTATAATTCCCCAACGGGTTCGTCTTCACCGCGACCTTTTGCGGAAGACACGAGAGATTTTTTTGCTTCTACCTCGTTTATGAATAATTTATCGTCCATCGAAGATATGGAGTTTAATGAAAACGACAATGGATATTTTGAAGAAAGCAATTTTTTAAAATTGCACAAAAATATAGCCGACTGTTTAAATGGAAGTGGAAATGAGTCTGCTAAAAACCGGAATGAAGCCAAAGATGACCAACGACAGCCGTATCAACGCCGACATAGATTTTTTGCACAAATGTCTAGCCAGGAGCAGAATATGTCTCAACATTCTTTTTGTGGACGGCACGCTATGTGGGGTTATTTTGACGTAACTCAACAACACAGCGGTTACTACTATTGCAGAGCGTCGCCCGACTGCAATTCAGCTTACACTTGGCCACCGAGTACGACCGTTGCCGGTCGTCACATGCGTGATCGCCATCCGGAAGTGTATATAAAAATTATGAACGAACAAGCGGCTCGAAAATCAACATATGAATCGCAAATTAATCAGCAGCAGCAGCGCACCGTATCCCAAGGGAGCAGTCGAAAGAGACCTGCAAATATTTCTAATCGACCATTGGTGAATCTGCCGCGACCTTCCTCTTCGACTTTGGAATCGAAAAAACAATCGACGTCATCTTTTCTTCTGGATTTTCCGGAAACGTCAGTCCACATTTCGTCAGATTTTCCATCCACTGAAGCATGTGCAACTTTTGAACCACGTGCAATGAAATCCGTTAAATTGGAAGAAATTATCAGTTCCTTTACAAACGATGATATTTCTGCAGGGTTATTAGAAGGTTATTATTTTTAAACAAAGACTTGTAAACATTTAAATCGATTATTCTAATTACCCAGTTGTTTAAATTGTTTATATGTTTTCTTTTATTATGATTTTGAAGGATTTTTGGGGTATTATTTTAAATATAATTTTTGTGTGCCTAAAACAATTTCAAATTGATTAAAAACTGCTTTTAGCTGAAGAAAATACTGTGGAAAATGCTGCGGGATGTCAGATCACCAATAAAGCTGAATTGGATAACCACAAAAAGGTTGGTGGTATTATTTTAGCATATCGAGAGCAAATGATGATTTTTATAGGACTCGGAACTTAGTTCGGAGGTAGAAAAACTAAAAGAACGAGAATCGACTCTGAAGTTGAAGAATCAGAAAACAACGGAGCAGTTATTGGACTTACAGGCTGAAGTCGAAAATCTTAGATCACGAAATGAGCAATTGGAGAAGCGGCAAAAAGAGTATGTATTTTCATTTTATCTTTATTTAAAATGGTATTTAATTTTATTTAAAATTGTATTGTTTATGAAATATATATATTATACATGAATATGTAATGTTGTTTAGTTTTAATGGAGAAATTAAATTGGTCCGAGAACAACTGACTGACGTCAGTGCCCAAAAAGCACAACTCGAGAAACACTTTAGCGACAAAGAATTTCTTGTGAAGGATCGAAGTGCTGAAATCCAGGTATTGATTTAGTCAAAGTAGCAAAGTGGGTTTTTTGGAGATGAAACTAACAATTTTGGAATGTTCTTGGGGTTATTATTTAATGATACGCTTGTCCTTGGTAATGATTTTGCTAAAGGTTTCTAGCAATTCGAATGTTCTAAAAAAAGCAATTCGCAGCAATTCGAATGTTCTAAACATTTTAACGTTATTATTGTTAATTTTTTTATGTTTTTAAAAACCGATTTTTTAGACTTTAAAAACCGAAAACTCAGAGTTGCGTGCAAATTTGAAGAAAACGCGTCGAGAGCTTGACGAAGTTTTGGAATCGAATTGCCGGAGCGATGTTGGAAGTGATAGTAGGGAAAACGAATTGCTAACATTACGCAAGGTAAAGCGTGAATTGGAGGCAAAAGTAGTCGAAATTGAAAATGAGCTGGAGGATACTGCTGTTCGGAACCAGACCCTTGAACAGAAACAAACACGGTTAGAGATGTCGACTGAGCGTCTGCGAGCTGATCTGCAACGCGAATCCGGAAGCAAAGAGACGGAAATAGGCGAAATTCGCGCTCAGTATCAACGCCGTCTGCGCACCTTTGAGGACCAAATCAACGAGCTCAGTGATGCAAACTCTTCACTTCTTAGGCAAAATCGCATACTCGAGTCTAGGGCTCGACAACTTGACTCACAAAGCCAAGCGTTAGTGTTTTATTTGTTTATGTACAGTCTAAATATGAAATTTTTAGAATATTTTATAGTTAACTAATTTTTTAAATCAATATTTAATATATCAAATAATTTCAGCAGTAGCATTGATTTGGGCAATTCAAGCCTTTACTACAAACGCGAATTACGCAAAGCATTGGCTTTGTTACGTGATACGCAAAGCGTTTTGGCTCACGAGCGTGAAGCGGCACCCAACCATTCCATTGTGCGCCAGCTGAAGGAACAATTGGAGGATGCGGAGACGGCAAAACTGGCTGCGCTGCGCAGCAGACACTCCTTGGAGAATGAGCTCAGTGATTTGAGAAATCAGGTACACTTAACATAAGTTTTGAAGTTTACCGCCAATATTGGAAAATGATAGAATAAATTTGTTCATTTAAACTGTAATTCATTTTCATTTTAGCTAGATACGGTGAACGCCGCCAAAACTACGGCAGAGGACAAAGTACTAGCGATAATGCGAGACAAAAATTCCGCAAATAATCTAGCCCAGGAACATGACGAACAACTTCAGGAGCTGCTAAAGAAGTACAAAGCGCAAATTCAACAGTCTCACACCGATTCTATCACATTGGCCGACCAAATAGAACAAATTGGCGGCTTGGAGCGCGCCAAACAACGTCTTCAGGAGCAACTTAATGAGGCGGCCGTAGCCATAGAGTTTAATAAATTGCACACCGTTGAGAAGCACAAAATGCAACTTTTGGAGCTAAAATTGCGCGACATCCAAGCGAAGTTGGATCTCGAGACCTCACAAAAGCTGCGATTTGAGGTTTTAAATTTTTATAACCTTGAATACTTATTTTGACGTAAATTTTAAATTTTATGAATCGTTGATTTTTAGTCAATAATTGCAAAGTTGAAAGAGGAAATCGAATGTCTTCAAGAACAGCTAATGGAAGCCAAATCAGTGAAAGATCGCGAGTTTGAGAACGTTCGAAAACTGAAAAAGGAATACCAAATTCAACAAGAGCAAGTTAATGAATTGAAAAAACGCGAAACGGAGTTACTTCATCGCTACAAAACAGCGGTATGTGATGGATAATTGAAATTTTATGGTACCATAAATTAGATCTTTTTTTTTCTTGAAACGAAGTTTTTAAATGTGCGTTGGGTCTAAAATCGTTTTCTTGCTTCCTAATTTGTTTTTAATATTTCTGTAATCTTACTAAGTAATTGTAAATGAATGAGTCTGAATTAAATATCGAAGAAAATTTCAGAAATTGAGCAATGAGCAACACAGCGAAGAGAACCAAAAGACACTTTCCGACCTCAAATTGGCGCTGAAGAGGATTGACGCGCTTCAGGCGGCCCTTAACGCCGACTTAACGGCCGGCAGCGATATCGAAGAAGAGGATGAAAATGATTTCGAAAACGACACTAGCAATAAGCTTTTGGACGATGAGGAAAACACCACTTCCTCGCTAACTGACGGCGAGAGCGGCGGACGAAAGAGTGTGTAAGTAAGTAAACTCGCTAAATATTTTTTGCTCTAATAAAAATCTCAGCCAAAAAGCTTGAGGTTATTATTTTTGTTGGACAAAAAAATTCCGGTTACTCTCCTGAGCATAACCTATGCGTCTTGCATAAAAACTCAGATATGTTAATTTTTACAAATTTTGATATACGTTTTTCTTATTTTTATTTTTTGATTTCAGAATCATAAAATATATATAACAAAAGTGATCTTAAAATACAACAAAAATTATTATTTATAAGCCGGATTGGATATAAAAGACAAATTTCAGATTTAAGCAATATTTTGAGCTGAGTTATTGCTCTTTTATGCATTGTTTGCTTCTTTTAATTAGAGTGTGAATTTAATCTTATTTTTTAGATTGAACGGCAGTTCGCGTTCAGTGTGTTGACAATTTTTCACTTTTCAAAAACATTCTGCAAATATAGAGAGCTAATCGTAAGTTAAACGATCTCTAATATTTTATTTATTGTGCATCTTTTTTTTTGAATTTATTGTACTATTTTTATGAACTTTTTTGCGTCTTTCTAACCCTTAAGTCGAACTTTGTTCGCTTGAAGGGACTGAAATTTGTCGAAATTTTTTTTGTATATTCTTACGCCTTAGAATTTTTGATTTTCCAATCATTATTATGCCTATATATATATATATATATATATATATATATATATATATATATATATGTATATGTATATATATGTATGTGCAGAATTTTGTGTATGAGACCCTCACAATTTGAGGACAGTTCAAACCTTTTGTACTTGCCAAAGTAGATTTTTTTCGCATATTTAAATATGAATTTATTTCCGAGATGTTCAAACAAATCTATCACTTTATTTATATTTATTAGAGAATGAATACTTTATGTCAAAACTGAAGCAGAATGTCACATATCATTCAAAAGCTTTTCCACGTCTATTATAACCTTCATTGTTTTTCATCAAATTTTCATTTGTTTAAGTTTCGATTGTCAACAAATTTGTTATGGAATAAATCATTCTAACACAACAATTTCAGTAAACTTGAAAATATACAAAAATAATTTTTAAAATAATTTTTGAAATTGCGTAATATAAAGTTTGTGAAAGATAAGCTATTTGAAGAAGTCAATCTATCCTAGGTATGTATTCAAAAAAAATTGATTCTTTTTTTTGCAAAAAATGCTTTACGTAGATCTTTCCCTATTTTTTGCATTTCTCAGAAACCGTGCCATTCGTGCTGATAATAATGGTAACAATTTTATTGGTCTATAGACCTTTAAAATTCGTGAATTCTTTAAAAAACTGACCAGCTGCAAAATTTTCTAAAATATTTTTTATTCAACGAAGATTAAATCAATGTAGACAAATTTAGCATTGTAAAATTTTCATTTTGTTGCAGTGCTGAATAATGCTCTGATAAAAGTTTTTTTTTGTTATGGCAGCCAAAATTCTCAGTCGTTTATTTTTGACTTTAGACAATTCTCTCGGAATTTTTATTCTTGTGCAAAATATAAAGTTGTTTTGCACAAAATTATTAACTTTTTCATAACAATGTGTTGTCGAAGTTAATTTGACTTTAGCTAGAGATAAATTTCCACTTTCTCGCTTTTTCAATCGTTGGAGCGTTGTATGTAGTGTTTATGTTTTGAGTAATTTTTGATTATATGTACAAATCGACTACCCTTTTCATTCACTACCCTTTACGTATCGATCGCCTCAATTGATGGGATATTTATTCCAAAAAAGCGCGGCATAGTGGAAATTTAATTTTAGCGGAGTCAAATTAATTTTAGAAACCCTACAATTATTAAAAAAATAACATTTGGTGTTTTTTCACTTAACGTGGAACATTTTTTTGTGGAAGTTTTCTCATCTATGTTTCTTTTATATGTGAATTTTGACATTTTTGAGTTTTGCTCTTTTATTTGCCAATAAAAAAGAACACTTGGTTGGCCTTTAATTAATCGTTTATATGTTCCTTAGCACTTTGTGCATATTCATTGGGCCTAGGTCGAAAAGAATACGTTGATGTTATTCTTTATACCAATTCTTTTATCAATCGATGTTTGGCGCCGAACATTTCTTGGTTTCTCGTCTTTTCCACCAAAAAATTCCAACGTACAAACGTAAAAGATATGTCCCATTCTTCGAAGTGTGTACTTTTGTGCGATGCCATGTTTGTACACGATTGATGTGGTTAAGACATCGTTTTTGCAGCCGATGTGATGTGTTGATATTGCTTATAAAATGATGAAGAGATGACTTTCAGTTCGCCGCCTAATATTTTGATCAGTGTGCAGTGGTGTCCATCTTTCTAACACTTTCTTTCGAAAAGAAAATTTTTGCATTTTCTAACGAAATACTAGGATTTCATTTGTAGAAAAGTGTACAAACCTCTTCTTCTGCCGTTATGGCTGTTTGACTAATTGCGAAGCATGAACGGAATGCTGCACATTTGCAATGTACACATATATGCGTATGTATGTATGTATGCGTTGTATGTACAGTGTAATGGTGCAGGATTGCTCAGCAGGACGTTAAAGATGGTGAAGTCTGCAATAAGAAAAGCCGTGTGTTATGCTGTATTATTTTGCAAACCAAAATTAGAATTGAGAAAGTGGGAATAGGAAGTGCCCTATCAATGCAACTAAAGATAATAACGCTAACGAAAACATACGAATTGCGAGCGGTAGGCGAAGAACATTACATATGTATGTAGATAGTGAACAAATAACAAAATTATCTTGTTTGGTCAATTTTTTGACCCTTTATTAAAATTAATTTTAAATATTTTAGGATAACATAAACTGTACAATTGTTGCATTAATTAATGAATTAATTGATTAATAATTTTTAGGCTTGGCGGTTATTGTTATCGTTATTTTACAGTTGCATCGCATGAGGCTGTAGTAGAAATTGTCGCGATACTACTACCAATTATTTTCTATTAGAGGAAACATCGAAAAAACTACGTAGAAATTTGGGGCCGAAATTCGATGACAATTCCCCTCGTCGGTGACCGCGCCGAGAGTCCATCGAATCGCCGACGGCGTCGGCTGCGCAACAAAATGCTATTTCGCGCCAGCAAACTTCTGTATGCTTTTGGAATGCTTTGACATTTTTTTTGTAATATAATTTTTAATATAATTTTTGATATATAAGCTTAAAGCAATGAAAAACCGTGGGGGTTTGAATTATTTTACAGCTATTTGGAACTAAATAAATGTTGGCAAATTTTCATCTTCCTTTGGTTTTTCGATGTTTAATCATTGCACAAAATTGGTCTAAAAACAAATTTTAAAACTACGAGGTAGTAAATACCTTGATAGCAAAATATTACAAAATTGTAACATAGATTTTTTATCAGCTTTTAAACACAAGGAGGAAGCCGAATTTAAATTTATATTTATGGGTAATTTTAATTTGATAAAATGCAGCAGTAGATAAGGTACAAAGACTGAATTTTTGAGGTTTTTATTTATTACTTCGAAAATAAAATTGGTATGTGATAAAAAAAAGATGAAAATTTTGGATTTATGTTATTATTTGTTATAGCACGCTGCTGACATTCGCCTTTGCGGTTTATTTGGCGACCAATGCGGCTGAAGCAAACGAGGAGGATGTGTGCACGGACAGGAGTTGCTATCCGGCCACAGGGAATTTGTTGATCGGCCGAAAGTCGAGATTGTTTGCCTCGTCGACGTGCGGTTTGCGAAAACGTGAACGCTACTGTATTGTCTCCCATTTGGAGGACGATAGAAAATGTTTTTGGTGCGAAAGCATGAATCCATGGTCGCCGCAAGAACAGGGAAAGTACAGTCACCGTATCGAGAATGTCGTCTCCGAAAACTACGATGATCGTACGCGGAACTGGTGGCAGTCGGAGAATGGAGCACAGGCAATTTTCAAAATTTTACTTTAATAGCGAGAATTTGGAGATTTTTTTCAGCAATTTTTAGTCCATTTATTAAATATTATAAAATTAAATTTGTAGAATGTGTCGATTCGATTCGATTTGGAGGCAGAATTTCACTTCACTCATTTGATCATGACATTTCGATCGTTTCGTCCCGCCGCGATGTACATTGAGCGATCCGCTGATTTTGGAAAAACTTGGTATTCTACTTTTTATTGGATGGATAAGATGTAAAATATTACGCGCCCCAGTTGAATTTACCCAGTTGAATTACCCATTTTTACCCAGTTGAAAATATAAAATGTTACTTATTTAAGCTAATGATATTTTGCAAATGAAGAAAATAATACCATATTTTCATAGGTCCGTGTATCGCTATTTTGCTTACGATTGCGCCACTTCCTTTGCGGGCATTCCCGAAGGTCCGCCGAAGAACCACAGCGACGTGATTTGCACTCGAAAGTACAGTGATGTGGCGCCTTCCACTGGCGGAGAAGTAATTTTTTCGTTTATTTTACGGAGTAGACAAAAAATTTTAATATTCGAAATTTTCGTTTTTTGATCGGTTTTGGAAGTGAAATACCATGCGTAGTATTATTTCACTACATGTTTAGTAATGTATGTTTAGTTGGTTTACAAAGTGATTTCTCCACACATTCCCACCGACGATCCCTATTCGCCAGAAATAGCGAAATTGTTGAAAATAACAAATTTGCGAATTACATTTACCAAATTGCACACGCTCGGTGATGATTTGCTGGACTATCGTCCGGAAATCGACGAAAAGTATTACTACGCTGTCTACGAGTTGGTGGTGCGAGGCTCGTGCTCTTGCTACGGCCATGCTCAACGCTGTATTGCTATTGGTGACGAAACAGTCGAATCGGCAAGGCTACCCGATATGGTATGTCTCAGTTGATTTTGTGGGTGGAAGTTTTTGGCATTCAATTGGTGATAGAAGAAAACGGATGGGTCTTATCAAAAATAACATATTCTCATGTTTTTTGAATAAAAGAAATTCAATTGAAAATGTATTTCTAGGTGCACGGTCGTTGCGAGTGCACGCATAACACGAAAGGTTTGAATTGCGATCAATGCCAAGATTTCTACAACGACATTCCTTGGTTGCCCGCTATCGGCGACCAGCCCAATGAATGTCGGCGTTGTGAGTGCAATGGACACGCTTCCAGATGTCACTTCGATCAGGCCGTCTACAACGCTTCAGGTGCATTTAGTTTACAAAGTTTACAAATAATTTTTCGTATTTTTTAATGTATATGTCAAATATTATTTAATGCATTCTTGTTGTCACAAAAAAAATTATCAGGAAAAAATGTTGAAATATTAAACGTGAAATGTTTTGTTTTAAAACGACTTAATGACTGTACAAGAAGCAATTTTCTCAAATTTACAAGAATTTCCGACACGCTTTTTTCACTGTGAAAAGTAAATTATTGAATGCAAATTATGTACGATTTAGGCTTTGTTTCGGGCGGTGTTTGTGACGACTGTATGCACAATACGCAAGGAAAGAATTGTGAGCAATGTAAGACGTACTTCTACCGTGACCCGCTCAGACCCATCCACGATCCATACGTTTGTCGGCCGTGTGAGTGCAATAAATTCGGATCGCTGTACGAGGGAATTTGCGAGGGTGAAGAGGATTCCACCCGCGGATTGGTGGCCGGAAAATGCTACTGCAAAATTAATGTCGACGGTCCGAAGTGCGTTTACGTTCTAACTAATCCCCAGCTTTTTAATTTTGTTTTTTCGAGAAGCATCTGTAGCGATGGTGCAGATCAAATTATATATTTCTTTATTTTACAATTACTTTTGACTTTTGAGTAATTATTACGGTTCTTACAGTTTTTATTAATTGTTGCTTTTCAGTTGTGATCGCTGTAAGAACGGATTTTGGGATTTGCAAGAGAATGATCCAAACGGCTGCAAGGCGTGCACTTGTCATTTGCTGGGAACTTTGAACAACGAGGGTTGCGATAAACAATACGGCACGTGCACTTGCAAGCGTCTCGTCACTGGCGATAATTGCGACAAATGCTTGGTATTATTTTAAATTTGTTTTTGCTGAGGATAAAAGTATTTGTTGACATTTTATAATTATTTTTGTCAGACTTGGGTTTTTCTGTTGTAAAATTTATATATTGTTTTTTAAATTGTAGCCTAATCACTACGGATTATCGGACGACGCGGAAGGCTGCAAAGCGTGTGATTGTGACTACGGCGGTGCTTACGACAATACCTGCGATCTTCTTACCGGGCAGTGCAAATGTCGTGAGAATTTCAGCGGACGTCGTTGTAATACCACTGAAAGTTCATTCTTTTGTGCGGCTATTGACTTCAACACATTCGAAGCGGAGAACTCCGTCAGCGAAGTAATTTCTAGAATATTTTTATTATTTTGCAAAAAAAATGTGAAATTCTGAATTGGTTGACAAATTGCCATTAAATTAAATTTTTAGTGCATTTCTTAATTTTTGTATATTTCTAGGAAAATATCGTGTCGCGTGAACACAAAGATCGCCAGCCGACGTGGACGGGAGAAGGATTTGCGTCTGTTGGCGAAAACTCAAATCTCACCTTTGTGATCGACAACCTCAACAGTGCTGGACAATACAATCTTGTCATTCGCTACGAACTTCCTGATGTATGAAATTTTTTGAAATTAAATTTTATTGTTAAATTTACGAAACATCATCAATATTTCAGTCAAGCCACGGTTGGGATGATATAAAAATATCTATTGTGCGGCCGAGCGATCCGGCGCCCGACGGACCTTGTGCTAATATTTTGCCGTCCGACGATTTTTTGATTGCGAGGTATATTTGTTATGATAGTCTTTTTATTACTTTTTTTATGTTTGGGCTGAATTTTTCTTATAGTATTTGTAATCAATTTTTTACTTGTTTTTTATCTCTATATTTTTCGGGGAATTTTTTTTGAAACATTTGTCTCATTTTTGTACGGTTCGTTGTGTTAAAACAGTTCGAATGATGAATTTTAGGCTCTATCCTAACTATCGATACTCGGAGGTTAGTCCGGCCATTTGTTTGGAACAGGGTGTGCGTTACGAAATCCGCGTTTATTTCGGCGACCGACGAGCAAACACGCCGGACAAAAGAGCCCAAGCTCTCATCGACTCGATAGTACTTGTCCCGCCCACCGACTCTTTGGAAATCTTCCACGGTTCGCCGGAAGCGGAATATCGGAAACAAATTTATGACAGGTATACTAATGGTTCACACTCAAAATTTTCATTCTTATTTAAAACAATTTTAGATTTCAATGCCGTGCACAGACTTTACAAATGGTTCCCCAAGATCGACTCTCTAACGAATGTTTGCAGTTTATTTGTCGATTAGCCGGCTTAATGTACCAAAAGGCGTTCGAATGCGATTGTGACGTTACTGGCTCGGTTTCCGGTATTTGCAAAGCTACTGGAGGTCAATGCGAATGTAAACCGAATGTGGTTGGTAGACGGTAATTTAATTCTGTTATATAATTCGTCTTTTTTTCTTAATTTTTCAAATTTTATATACAATATTTTAGTTGTGATAAGTGTGCCGTTGGCACTTATGGGTTTGGGCCTTCCGGTTGTTCGGCGTGTGACTGTGATAGTGTGGGATCGCTGAACAATGCTTGCGATAAACACTCCGGCCAATGCGTGTGCCGTGAGCGTGGAATCACTGGCCGTCAATGCAATCAATGCCAACCGGGTTTCTGGCATTTCCCTGATTGTAGGACATGCCAGTGTAACGGACACGCTTCCATTTGCGATCAAACGACTGGTGCTTGTATTGATTGCCGAAATTTGACAAGTGGAATAAATTGCGACACGTAAGTCTTTCTAAGTGAAAAGTTAGTGAAGGTGGTTTGATTTCTGGTTGTTTTTTATTAAATTTTGGAGCAAATTTTTATCGATTCTCGTTTAGATGTGTGCCTGGTTATTACGGTGATCCTCGCCTAGGATATAATTTGCCTTGCAAACCCTGTCCTTGTCCGGGTGGTCCTGGTTCTGGCTTCCAACACGCAGATACTTGCCATCTTCGTCCAGGCGGCTCGGATGTTGTTTGCAATTGCAGGTTATTTCACTTTTTATTGCTAACAAAAATATATAATTATTTTGATTTTTGTATTCAGGTCTGGCTACACGGGCGAACGTTGTGACAAATGTCAAATCAACCACTGGGGTAATCCGTCGGAGGTTAGTGTGCTAACACATTCAGTTTTGGTGCAAATTTAATTTAACAATTTTCAGATTGGTGGGTCGTGCGAAAAGTGTGATTGTAACGAAAACATTGATCCCAGTGCCCCGGAAAGTTGTGACGCACAGACAGGAGATTGCTTGAAGTGTATACATAATACCGAGGGTCCTCAATGCGAAAACTGCAAAGACGGATTTTTCGGAGAAGCGAAACTTCGTACATGTCAAAGGTTTTATGAATGAAACATATTTAAAATTTCAATAAATTATTATTACTAAAAACTTCTATAAACTGTGTCATTGTTTATAGATGTGTTTGCAATCATTTGGGAACAAATTCGACTATGGGAGAATGTAATCGCATCACTGGCCAATGTCCATGCTATCCGAATGTAATTGGCTTGCGATGTGATGAATGCGCACCGTTACATTATCAGCTTAGCAGCGGAAGCGGTAAGAAATTAGTGTTTATCGACCAAAAAGGTGAATGATTGGTTTTTCAGTTTTTTTTTCTCAATTCAAAATTTAAAATTTTTGCAAACATTTAAAATGTTTGGAAAAAATCTTTAAAGGTACATCTATAAGAGATTTTTTAATTTTGGAATTTTGATTAATCAAGAAAAAATATTTATGTGTGTAGGTTGCTCGGCGTGTGCATGCGATCCAAATGGTGTAAACGTTGATCCAAGCACTCAACAGCCCTACCTACAATGCAACAATATCGACGGTCAATGTCACTGCAAACAGGGCAGAGGTGGTCGAACATGCTCCGAGTGTCAGGACTTTTATTGGGGCGATCCCGTCCACGGCGAGTGCAAACGTTGCGAATGTGACCCCAACGGATCGCAAACACTTCAATGCAATCGCCAAGATGGAACTTGCGTGTGCCGACCGGGCTCTGGTGGTCCACTCTGTAATCAATGCGCTAGGGGGTTTGTATATTTCATACAGCATAACTTGTGACATAAATAAATACATGATATTTGTAAACATTTTGTAATGTCGTAGAAATGTTTTTGTTTAGAAATTATTACACTTTTCAGATACACCGGATATTGGCCGCATTGCAACGCGTGTGGTGAATGTTTCGATAACTGGGACCGGATATTGCAGGAATTGAAGAAGGATTTGGATGACTTAATTGTGCGTGCTAATAATATCGAAGACACCGGAATTTCCTCCGAATATGACGAAAGCTTCGAGGCAATGGAGAAGCAAATTGCTGAAGTGAAGACGAAATTGGAAGGCGTCAATATTACAAAGGTTGGCCATTTTTTAATTTTATTTACATAATAATTTTGAAAAAAAAATACCAGTATTAATGTTTGCATTTTTCTGCGAACCATTTCACAGAAATTTTTTTCAATTTTTTATACATGTTGAAAAAAATTTATCTTTGAAATTTTTTTTATTTTGCTAAACACTACATTATGCTAACATTTGCATGCATTTAATTTTTGCATGATTTTTTTAGGACGATGTCGAAAAATTGAAGAAAAATATGGACGATCTCCAATCTCAAATTGATGATGCCAAGGAGAAGTTAGTGGAGCGCAATCAGCGAGTCACAAAAATCCAAACCAACGTTGATTTGGCACAGTCTGACGTCCGCTCGCTTAATAACACCGCCAAAACGCTCACGGCACTTGCCGAGCAGCTGAATCAGAATGCCACTCAAATCCGCAAGTCTGACGTGAAGGTCCGTACTAAATGTTTTTACATAACTGAAGTTATTAATTAAATGTTTATTTGGATGTTTACAGGGAGCTTATGATTTGGTGCGCGAAAGTGCCGACAAATCCGCCGAATTTCAACGAATTGTTGCGCAAGAAATTGCAAAAATTAGCGCTTCGGAAAGCGACCGAATCAAGGCAGGCCAGCTTCTCAACGAACATCAAGTCGACTTCAACATTCATTACGACGAAAATCAAGCGAAACTTCGGGACATCGGTGTTACGGTGATTTTTTAAAACATATATGACACTAAATTTTTGCTACCATCAGCCAATTTATTCAAAATTAGGAGCTATCGCAAAGATTGTCTACTGGTAATAGACAAAAAATAAAACCAAGCGAAATTGCTACCTGAGTGTTAGCAGAAATTTTTTTTAGAAATTTAATACGAAATTTAGCAAAAAAATATTGCATACAAGAATTCGTATTATTGCGCATGTTAATTTTGAACGTATGCAGATTTCCAAACTTGAAGCCGCACTGCCGAATTTGAACAAAGAGGTTTGTGGCGGTGAAAGCGCGACGTGTGACGCAATGTGTGGCGGACCGAGTTCTCAGTGCTCGCATTGCGGCGGAACTTCTTGTCCCGGCTCGGTGTCCAAAGCGGAGCAAGCTCGCGAATTCGCGAATGAGGCTTCGGAAAAAGTTCAGGCGAAGCAACGGGAGGCTGAGGAGGTATTTATTTATCGGTTGTTTGCTTACTTATTCAAATATTTTATTGAGTGTTTTATTTGGATTTTAGAATGCCAATTTTTAGTTTAAAATATTTTATTTAATTTAGCTTCTGAAACGTCTGCGCGAAAGCAAGGCCGACATTGAGGCAACGAAGCGCGAATCCGAGGAAGCTCTCCGCTTGGCGAAGATCGAAGTTGAAAAGGCAAATCAGACTAAAATCTCCCTCGAAAAACAAATAAACGAGACGAAGACATTCATTGATTCCGATAAAGCAAATCCAGAGGATATCCAAACGCGAATCAACGAGATTCTTGGTGTTTCCATTCCGTTTGACGAGGGACAAATTCAAAAGCTGTCAGAGGACGTGAGTTTTAATTTTTTTTTCAAAAAATTGAGAAATGTTACAAATTCTTATTATTTTTAAATACTATGCTGGATTAGTTTGTAAAATTGTTTCGATTTTTGTATTAAGTTTGTAATGTTTAGATTAGACTGAAAGTTTCGGAGACGAAGGATACGGACAAAATTCTTGACGAGACACGCGGAAACAAAACGGCCGCTCAGCGACTTCAGCAAGCGGCGGAGCAGGCGAGTGAGCGTGCCGCTCGTGTCCACAACGTAACGGTAGCCATTCGCGACGCGTTGGAGAGCGCGGAGAAGGCGCAGGATGAAGCACGTGACACACTAGCACGAATTAACGAGAATTTGGCGAAGACGAAAAGCGGCCTATCGGTCACCGAAGAGGAGGTGGCCGTGCTCGAGACACGCGCCAACGAGGCGGCGGAGAAAATCCGCGTAATGCACAACACCACCGACAATCTGAAGGCCGAGTACATCAAGATTACCAGCAACAGTAAATCCGCGACGACTAGCGCCAACAGTGCCACCGAGTTGGTGAAAGTGGTGGAAGACAAACACTCCAGTCTAAAGGTCTATTTTGTTTTTATTGTTTAATTTTTTAAATTTAATATTTTATACTTTCTTTTATTGCCCATACTTTTATTATTTAATTTTTTTTGCTTTTTATTGGTTTTGTTTTTTATTATTATTAAACAATTTATAATTAATTTTACTAATAATTTATAC
Organism: Deladenus siricidicola; assembly: GCA_009724625.1. Classification (NCBI taxonomy): domain Eukaryota; kingdom Metazoa; phylum Nematoda; class Chromadorea; order Rhabditida; family Sphaerulariidae; genus Deladenus; species Deladenus siricidicola. Next base: position 25,222 of record SAUE01000480.1, read on the forward strand.
TTTCAGTTTTTAAATAAAAATTCGTTTTGCTTACAGGAAACGTACGACAAGGTACTTAAGTTGTTGGAGGAGCGTGAAACAGGAAACGAAGAGCGAAAAAATCGAGCAGAAGAATTGCGCCGTCGTACCACCGACCTTTTGTCCAAAATTAAGAGGAGTCGAGAAGAGAAAACTTGTAAGCTTTTTTTAAATATTGGGTATCTTCAGGATGTAGTCAATTTTTTAAACTGATGATGTGATGAGCACAAATCGTTACGAAAATTGGTTCAAATATTTTAAGAAATTAAAAAAAATTGAGTGATAGTATCAGCATTTACAACGACCACAGATAAAGCTACACTAGTGTGAGAACAAAAATTTCAGCCTTGATCGAGCGCGCCGATTCGTTGGAAGTCGAATTGGGCGGGTTCAGAATATCGATCGAGTCGCTCAGCGAGCAGATCGATCAGGTGGCCTCGGAGATCGACCGTAGCGTAGAATACCACAGCACGTGCGATGCATAAAAATGAAAAATAACAATTTTCAAAAATCCATCTCGAAGGCGAAATCTCTGCTTCTCTTTTCACTATCAAATAATTCAAAATTTCTCATTTTTTAATTATTTGTAAAGGAACATTGAAAATTATTCAAAAACACAAGTTTGTGTCATTTTAAGCATATTTTTGATGATCAGTTTTCACCAGTGTCTTCAAGGGAATGATTGTAAAGGGAAAAATTAACTTTCAGGTTTTCAATGTTCGATCTTATTTTCGCACATAAAAGTCGATTCTTTTAATTGGTTTGCTTTTTTTTAATTGCTTAGCTTTTCTAATTTATTTTTAATTGATCTTAACAATTTGCTCATTTTCCTCAAAATTATGAAGTTTTATTATTTTAATTCTCGTTATTTTAAAATTAACCCAGAACTGCGGACTTAAAAATAAATGCCATATTTGTAATTTTATACTTCAAGCGCATTGATTTTTTAGCAATCCTTTCGCTTACACATTTCAATTCTTTAATTTTTAATTAATTTTTACTGACAGAATTTTTGAGATTTTGGCATTTTTCGAACAAAACACAGAAAAAGTTGATTCTTTTCAAATAATATTTTACAAATATCATTAAAAAAATACGAAATTAATAATTGAAGAATTATAATTGCAATAACTAGTGCAACTGATTACTGCCATTGTTTTTCTTTTTGATTTGGTTAATTTCTCGACCACGTCTGCCTTATTCGATTTGCATTCGGTAGAGCCTTATTTTGTATTGTTCTTATTACTTAATAACTTGTGCAATCTTCTACCAATATGCGGTATATGAAGCCTTCTTATTCGAAGCTTTTTCGGAAGGGGAAAAATCCCATAATTCTGCAATTTTTCGCAATCATTTCCTCTAAATTTATTTTATTTTATGAAGGATAGAGGGATGCACTTTCCATTTTCAGTGTTTTCGTTTCCATTTGTAAGGAAATTTTGTTCGATAGTATAAGCACATGTATTTATTTATCAAAATTTCTTCAAATAAAAATTTAGTCAAAATTTGAAAGAAATTATGTTGAAAATTGTTTTCAAAGCGGACATTCAATTTTTTATGTTTTATGCAATCAAACACAAGAAAAAAATGCATTTTTGTAAGAACAATGGTTTATCTTGCTATAAAAATTCCAAAATACTGCCAGATTTAAAATAAATCACAGATGTACATAATATTGATTGCACTTGATATGCAGACGGAAAAAATTGAATTTTATTTTTTGGGGACTAAAATAATAATTGGAGGCTATAATAATAAAAGTAATAATAGTTGGCCAAAACAAATTCACAAATTGTAGAACAATGAGAATGCGATTGCAAAAAAGTGATTCTATGATTGATGTTGACAATAACACAAAAATGTTGCTATTCAAAATTAACTTTCAATAAAACATTTTTTTAATTTAAAACCGAAAGCTATCAAGCTCGGCAGAGCGGAATTTTGTGGAAGGTATTTTCGCTTTAAATTTTACGATTTTAGTTTATTAGCTTTCAAATGTTTATTACGAGAAATATGATGAATAGGTTACTATCCAAACGAGCAAAAATATTCACGTGCCTAAGATTTGTGTCTACGGATTTAGAACACTTACGCAGATGCCAGATGGAGTTTAACAGGTTTTTATTTCATATTAGAGATTTTGGATTTTATAAGTTCACAAATATTTTCTGTCAGCGGCGCTGGTGGCTTGGAGGCAATGTTGTTTACGAGGGACCTGTTTAACATGTATACGTCGTTTGTTGCTCGTCGAAGTGGCTGGTGTTGGCACCCGATTCAGGTTGAAAAACGTTTTGGACAATAACAACCAAAATAAGTTTGTTTTAGCTTGATGAAGTTGAATTCGGCGGTCTTCGGTCTGGAATTATAGCGATAGAAGGAGAGGAATGTTACGCCATGTTAAGGTTCGAAGCAGGTGTTCATCGTGTACAAAGAGTGCCATTGACCGACAAGTCTCGAGTCCATACCAGCACCTCGAGCGTCGCCGTATTACCAGAACCAGAAAATGTATCTAACTTTATAAAGAACTTTTTAAAAATCCAAATAATTTTGCAAATTTCAAAGCAAAGAGACTCATAATTACATAAATTTGTAGCCAGAGGCCGAACTCAACTCCAAGGATTGCAAGATGGAAGTAATGCGCGCCTCTGGTCCCGGTGGCCAAAACGTCAACAAACGCGAAACGGCTGTTCGGCTAACGCATCTACCCACGGGAATTTCCGTGAAATGCAAGGAGGAACGCTTTCAGTACGACAATATTAAGGTACCTTGTATAGTATAATGCGAATTTATTTGTATTGTGTAAACTTAGTGAACATTTCATTTTTATTATTTTTATAAATTTCGCATTTGGCAGATTGCTTACCGACGTTTGGGATCAATTCTACTGCAGAAAGAGGTCGATAAATTATCTTCTAAGTATGATTCGAATCGAAAATTACAGGTATGATTTTTTTGCATATATTTGCGCGTTATTGAATAAAGAATTTATTTTTTGAATAAACATTTATATTTTTTGCGGTGTGAGATCTTTTTTTAACTTTCTGTCTTTAACAAATTGAAAAATTTGGCCATCCAAAATTGAAATTGAAATTTGAAAAATTGGATAAATCAACAAAGTTACACCGAAAATTCCGGCTCTAACGAACATGAGAATAAATGTATTATTTTTTAATCATTTAATATTGCGTTTCTCAGGTTAGTACACTGGCTAGGGCGGCAAAAATCCGCACATACAATTTCAAGGAGAATCGAGTCACCGATCATCGCCTAAAGTTATCCGTGAACACGCTGCAGGACTTTTTGGCGGGCGGTAACAGCATGGACGAGATGCTAGAGCGGCTACAGGAGGCCTACGTTCTCCAATCGCTGGAGGAGGAGCAAGAGGAAAGCATTCGCAAACGTCAGTCGTCGCCCACACCCCACCCAACAACGCGTTGACTTTTGTTTGTGAGAGTTATTGGAATAATAAAGCCTGTTAGACTTCCTTTCTCCGTCAGTTGAATTGTGTATGGGTTCTAAATTCCGAATTACCTATCTCATTTGTGGTGTTTTATATGTATAGCGTTGTTTGCCACTCCAATATAATAATTCTTGGTTATTTGCAATCAAAAATCGAAGATTTTAACTTTGTTCATACATATGTAGTTTTGAGAGCTTTTCACATTTTTTATTATTTTGCCTAATAGCACATTTTAATTTTTTATTACATTATTGTTGGCGTTATTTGATTTGAATTTTATTTTTTTGCACATAATTTTCGGAGCACTTGTTTAGCAGTCAAATTTTATATCTTTTTTCTGTGTTCCGCAAGCTGGGTACCAAATTTGATTTTTTTTTGTTTTGAAATTTTGAAGGCCTCTAACTCGGAGCACATTGATCTCCTAAAGGTCGGCTCTGTTATTACGCTCTTTCGTATGTCATATATGGGTTTGCCGCAAAAATTTTACGCCCTTTTGAGTTGTTACCGCGAAATATTTTAGATTAAAAATGAGCATTTCCGTGGATGAGGGACAAAGCGAGCGGTGGAAGGACATTCGCCGTTTCACGGATCGTTCGTCCGCCTTCGCGCATCCCCAGTTTGAGGCGGGACCCGAGGTGAACAATATTCCGTTGACTACGTTGATCTATTAATATTCCCATTTAAATTTCAGAACATGAACGCAATTCACACATGCCGAGTGCTGGTAGTCGGAGCCGGAGGTCTGGGTTGCGAGATATTGAAAGACTTGGTAAAATGTCCACTTTTTCCAGTTTAAAAACTTCTGCCAACGAGCCCTTTATTTTATAGGCATTGTCGGGCTTTAAACACATTGAAGTGATTGATATGGACACAATCGACCTGTCCAATCTCAACCGCCAATTTCTCTTTCGGTAACAAAAAATATTCTTCTTTTTGAAATATTCGTTTCAAAAGTTGATTTTATTACGATACCAAAAATTCCAAATTGTTTAAGAGAGAGTGACATCGGAGAATCGAAGGCAGAAGTGGCAGCAAAATTCATCAAGAAACGCGTGGAGGGATGCGAAGTTATTCCGTGAGTCTTTATTTGAAAACAGTATTTTTTACACAGTAATACTGTGACAGTATCGATATTTTTACTCGTTTTATTTCAGACATGCTTGTAAAATCCAAGACAAAAACATCGATTTTTATCGTCGCTTTCACATTGTTATTTGTGGTTTGGATTCGATAAATGCACGACGATGGCTTAACGATATGATGGTTTATTTTAATTTTGAAATACTCTGAGAACATAGTTCTAAAAAGAATTAATTGGCTTTTCGGAGTTAAAAAAATTATTATTACGATACCAAAAGTAAAAAAAATTCATTTCAATTTTATATTAATTGTTTTGAAATATGTCGTAGTTTAGTGTGATTTGGTGGTATTTGATGAGAGTGGCGAGGTAGACACTTCCTCGATTGTGCCGATGATCGATGGCGGCACGGAGGGTTTTAAAGGAAATGCTCGTGTGATTTTGCCGTTCTTTACGCCATGTGTCGAGTGTACCATCGACCTCTATCCACCACAGGTGAATTTTCGAATGTACAAGTCTCTTTCAATTTTATTTTTAAACATTTTTAAAATTAATTTTATTCAACATTTACAGGTAAACTATCCCATGTGCACAATTGCTCATACTCCGCGTTTGCCAGAGCATTGTGTAGAGTATATAAAAGTTGTTTCGTGGAAGGACGAGGCTCCATTCAACGGTATTCAAAAATTTGTTTATAAGTCATTTGAAAGCCTAGAGAAGACATTCTTTAATTACGTCAATTGGGAAGTGTTTAGAGACGTTGGACGCGGATAATCCCTCTCACGTCGATTGGGTGTGTGCGAAGGCTGTGGAGCGCGCCGAAAAATACGGTATTCAGGGCGTTGATTTGAGATTGACACTTGGCGTCCTCAAACGCATCATTCCTGCCGTCGCTTCCACGAACGCCATAATCGCCGGTATTCATTATTGCATTTAACACGATAACATGAGATTTTAATGATATATCAACCATTAATTTTTTAGGTTCTTGCGTGTTAGAGACACTAAAATTAGCGTCAAAGTAAGTTTATTGAAAGTTTGTTTCGTGTGCGTATTTTCGAGATGTTATTTTTAATTTTTTAGCATATCCCGCTCGCTGAACAACTATTTGAACTTTGAGGACGTTGAGGGCGTTAACTTCAGCGTGGTGGAGTTAGAGAGGAACCCGAGCTGTATCGTGTGCAGTCGAGGAGCCGTCACATTCTCGATAGAACCCGAAACCACAGTCGAGAAATTACTCAAGCTATTGAAAGCGAGATTGTACGGCTTAGGAAAATTTCTTTATTTATCAATATATTAGGTAATTCAAAAAACTCATCGCCCTTTTTCAAATTGCGCTTTTCCTGACCTTTAAAATTGAAAGCGTTTTTGGTTACGGTAGACAAAATTGACGGGTCTACTCGACTTGTCTATAAAATGGCGAATTGAATGAGCTACAATGCGATAATTTTCGCCAAATGTACAGTGGGATATGGCACTGAATAACCTAAATTTTTTTTCAATTTAGTCTGTTACACGATCCATCGATCAACGCGCCGGACGCCATTGTGTACATGATCAGTTCAATGATGCCAGAATGGACGGAAATTAGTCGTAATAATCTGAAGAAGACACTGAAAGGTAAGCAAAAATATTGGAAAATGTAATTTAAAAAAATCAAATTTGGCTGTTCACAATATTCAGAGTTGAACATCGTTGACAATTGTGAGTTGGTAATTGCGGATGAATCACTTCGTCAATCTCTGACGATACGGATCAAGTATTCCACAAAGGAAGACTAAGATAAGATGAAATTTTTTCTATTTTGTTCATTTTTTTTTGAGTTTTAAAATGAAATTTTTGTTTCTCAGAAATAAATTTATATATAAAATATTGTACTTGGTTTTTGTGTTATACACTGCAGAAATAAAATAAAATGTAAATTTGATGATACCACGACAAATCATACAGTGCAAAAAATGCTGATTGGACAATGTTTTCAATGAAATTTTTTTATTGTCGCGCATTTTCCGCGTTTACCACACTTAATTAAATTGCCTCCTGCCATATTATTATCAATAATTATGAGAAAATAAGACGTAACACAAAATTCAATTGATTTTACTAGTGCAAAATCTTCAGACATCGCACCAACAAACAGCATTTCTAATTTTTCGCCCAGGAATGCATTCTTTTGTTGATCGTTACTCCACCATTTTATCGATTCCAAAAAATTAAATTTACCGTATTAATTTAATGAAAATATCCCTCCAACATTGTTTATGTGTTACATTTTCGTCGAAATATGGAATGGAACTTTTGCAATTCATTGTTTAAAGTCAAACATCCGATTTTTAGTTTTTCTTTACGCAATACTCAATTGATAAGAAATGTGCGGAATCTTGGGAATTATTCTCGCCGCTGAGACTCTACCGTCGTCTTCTGCGTTACCAACCATTGCGACGGATTGTCTCACGGCCATACAGCATAGGTACATTTTTGGCCGAGTTTATTTTTAAGTAAACTTAACCAGATATACTTTACCCCCACCCCCTCGGTGAAGTAAAGTGCAGTGACCTGTTTTAACCTTTAGAGGAACGGAGAGTTCTGGCCTGGTTGGGTCCGACGGTACAGTGGGAAAACACTTCGAAATTATCAAGGGCGGAGGTCTAGTACGCGATGTCTATACGGCTGACAATCTATCAAAATTGAAAGGTATAATAATTATTGTACTTGAGTATTTATTTAAAACCACAAATTTTTCATTTAGATAGTACATCACTTATTGGTCATAATCGATACTCGACCGCGGGTATGAAAGCAGCAATTAATTGCATCCAACCATTTGTTCTTCATACTACGGTTGGGCTAATCGCAATTGCACATAACGGCGAATTAGTAAATGCGCAACGAAGAAGATCGAAGGTTATACAAAACGAAAAGTTGGGTTGACTGGTTCATCCCTATATTTTAGGTACTCCGAGAGGGTGTTGGATTGTCAACGGATACGGACAGCGAATTGATTGGGCAAATTATTGCAAAAACAATTGCTCAAAACATGAAATGCCGAGAGCACAGCAAACGACCATATGGGGATATATCAACCGTAATTTACTTCAATTTTAAGAACCGTAGTTGTAAAATAATGGTGACTTTGTCATTTCAAATTTCATGAAATACATACACATTTCATTGAAATGGATACATTGTTTGCTTACAGTCTATAGAATTTTAAAATTTTTGAGAGCAAAACTGTCAAAAATGTTTTTAGGAATTGTCTGCAACGATGTCGGCTATTGATCTTTCTTATGCATTACTTGTAATGACTTATGACAGAATATATGCCCTGCGAGACCCGTATGGTAACCGACCATTATGTATAGGAAAGTTATTGCGGCAAACGGAAAACTCATTGAATACGAGTAACGGTAACTTAAAGAATATTTTTGTTGCATAGCATAAAATTCATGAAATTAAGGAAGTAATGAGAATAGTGAGCAGGAGGTATTCGGATACATTGCGGCTTCCGAATCATGTGCTTTACCGCCGTACGCGGAGTTTCTATTTGAAGTGGCGCCTGGCGAGATCATGGAAATATCAAAAGAGGGTGTGAAACCCGTATGGCAGGTTATAAAAAAGATTTATGTATGGGATTTTAAGAAGTAATTTATTATAGATGATGCCAAAGCCGCTTGCGTTTTGCATTTTTGAATATGTGTACTTCTCAAGAGCTGATTCTATGTTTGAAGGTCAGTTTTAGATAGATACATATGTATTTACATAAATAGGTGTCAGATGAGGCCTAGCCTTTTATCCTAGATCAACACTTATATAATCATAATAACTTGTGCAAAAGTTATTATAGAATATGTTCAGGCCAACAAGTGCATGCAGTGAGAATGGAATGTGGAAAAACATTGGCAGAAGAAGCATACGTCGACGCTGATATCGTTTGCACTGTGCCAGAATCTGCTACAGCCGCCAGTATTGGTTATGCACAAAAGGTAAGTTTTTCACTACTGAAACCAATCTAACACTAAGTAACTAGACTAAATTTAGAGTGGCATCCGCTTTGAGCAAGTCTTGCAACGAAACACATATGTTGGCCGTTCGTTCATTCAACCCAGCACAAAACTTAGACAAAGTAGTGTGCTCAAGAAATTTGGCGTGCTTAGCCATAATGTAGTAGGTAAACGGATTGTACTCGTCGATGATTCTATCGTCCGTGGAAATACGATGGGAATTATTGTTAGATTGCTTAGGCAATACGGAGCGAAAGAAGTGAGAATTTTGATAATCCCATTTGATCACTGATATTAGTGTTGGAAGTCTGACTCATTGAAAATAAGGAATATGGTTACCAACCGAAATCGCCTAAAAACAGTTCTGTAGGTTTGCAAATGTGCTAAAAACGATAGAAACGACAAAAAAAATCAGCGGAAACGCATTTCTGGCCCGCTAGGGTCATCCAAAGTTTCAAAAACCACAGGGGGGACCAAGGTAAACTTTTCAACAAATTTCACAAAAAAATTTCAGATTGCTTCAAAACAACATAGAATAATATTAAGAAGTCCGGTAGACTAAGCCTAAGGCTTAGGCTTAGCCTAAGGCTTAGGCTTAGCCTAAATATCGCCCCTCGAAAATCGAAGGACTCTCCAAAAATTGTGCATTATTGCG
>SAUE01000043.1:8376-31340 GCA_009724625.1 Deladenus siricidicola
TGATACATACATACCAGGGGTGGCAAAATTTGCGATTTGCTGCTTTTTTGAGCAAAAATTTGCGATTTGCGAAAAATAGCCGATTTTTCGCAAATCTTGAAAAATGGGAAACAGTTATTTTTCAAATCCGCGATGTATGTAGATTTTTGGCATCACATTGTAGTAAATGATCCTATTGCGGAGATATCAATAAACGATACGAATTTTTTTATAAATTTTTTTACAAAAAATTTTTTATAAAAAAAAATTTTCATAAAAAAATTTGCGATTTGCGGTTTTGCGGCTTTTTTGGGCAAAAATTTGCGATTTGCGAAAAATCGGCTATTTTTCGCAAATTTTGAAAAATGAAAACCAGTTATTTTTTTCAAATCCGCAATGTAGACTTTGGTATAACATTATTATTGATCCTATTGCGGAGATATCAGTAAAAGAATTTCCAATAAAAATTTTTCACAAAAAAAATTTTTTAATAAAAAATTTTTTTATGAAAAATTTGCAGTTTGCGGTTTTGCGGCTTTTTTGGGCAAAAATTTGCGATTTGCGGTTTTCGCAAATGAAATTTATTTGCGGCCCAGCCCGGGTTTGTATCATACTCAGGCACAGCCCTGGTTTGTATCATACTCAACCCCCCCCCCCCCCCCCCCCGCCCCCCTATCGCGCCGCACGGGGTCAAAAATAATAAACCATTGCGGCACTGCGACAATGCGGCCCAAACCGTTACGGCCCGTTGTTCCTTTATTATTAAAAAATATCCAATTCTTTTAATTTTTTTATTACTTTCCTACTCGCCTAAGGTTTAGCCGAAAGCTTAGGCTCCGCATAGGGAAAAAGCAGCCTTTTGAACTCACGAGTAAAGCGCAGCGTGTCCGTGTGGAGGCTAATAACACTTTTTTCGTGTATTCTTAGTTATTCTTAACCGATTTTGAGTAAAAAAAGTTTTTCGATTTTTTCCGAAAATTATGTATTTAAAAATGACCAAAGGGGGGACCAAGGCAAACAAGAAGAATTTCTTGGAGGTTTTCCTCGGGATTACTGCAAAACTTTCCGAACAACCCAATATATGTATATAATATGTGAAAAGTATTAAAATGGTATTATTTGTGTTCTCCTTAAGAAAATGAAAATATTTATTAATTTCAGATTAAAACGACGAAATTTTTGTAGTTTTTGAAGGATTTCCTTTTTTATCATTTGATGATAAAAATAATTTTGATTTCTTCTTTTATATAATTTTTTATATTTTTAATTTTTCCTTTATTTTATGCGCTACATATTCTGAATTTTTTTGCGAATATTTTGTTTTTGCACTTCTATTTTTTGCTATATTTTATTTTCTAACTGTTTTGACGCTAGGGAACTACGGCAAAGTCGACTTAGACGACGCCGGCGCGCGGCTTACGAATTTCGTCTTCGAATTGGTGGCGCGCGATGGCGGCAGCAGCGGCGGCGACGACGATTTGCCCATGCGCGCCATTCACGTTGCGCGCACGAAACGCGCCGCGAAATGCGAGCTTTTGACGTGCTTTGACGTGGTAAAAACTTTTTCATTCACGTGGGCCCGAGTTGGACAAAACTAAATTTGATCTCGACTCCAAGGCGTCGGGAGATAACTTTTTTTATTGTTCCTTTATTATTTTTTTACCTTAGTCCTCTCTAAGGCCATTTTATATGGAATTCGGCTATTTTGCACGTTGGCGTCTTGTTTTTGATCCCCGTGCAATTGGGGGAGGAGGTTAGACTGCCCTCGTGTTCCACTATGATTCACATATGAGGCATTTTTTATAGGAATTCTGAGGCGTAATCTGCGGTATTCAGTTTACCTTTTTAACATTTTTTAACGAAAAGCTTTTTTAGGAACTCGAGACGATGGACCGCGACGTGTGGAGCGCGGAGAAGGACCGCCAGCTGTCGACGTGCTTCTACAAGGGCGGCTGCACGAACATCGTTCCCTACATCATCATCGGCGTCGTGCTGGCGCTGCTGTTGGCCGTCGGAGCGCTGATTTACGCGATTCAGAGAAAGTAGCGTTATTTTTTTTATGATTAGTACATATTGTTTGTTGGATGGACTTGTTCCATATTTATTCGGCAGAAAATTGCTAAAAGTTGAGCGATTTTGGTCCAAAAAATGGATTTTTTTTCTTCCAAAATTTTTTTCCAGAGAAGTTTAATGAAAAGTTTTAAATATCTGTTTATATCCTTTATTTCTGCATAGTTTTTTTTCTAGAAAACGATTGGACGTCTATCGAATGCATTGGAAAATCACGAAACAACAAATGAAAGTCATCGAAAATAAGCAGGTAGCCAACACCAAAACGATCGAATACCTAACCAAACAAGAGACACGAGTTCAACCAGGAGTCCAGCTTCCCTCTCTCCCACTTTCGTTCTAAAATCTGAAGCCTAATATAAAAAATAATGTCATTTTCCCCTTTATATTCCCACCTTTTCTATGCGACAAATCCTAAGCAGGTGGTTTGGAGTTCGTGTTCTCATATTTACGCTGATTGTTTTTTGTTTTATAATTTTAAGCTCAAGTTTTTATCTCACAATCAATTTCTGTAAACATTTCTTTTCACACACACGCGTTCCATAGGCCAAAGGCAAGGCGGTTGGCGCCGGCGCGGAGACGGTGTGGAGCAAACGACGCGTGCTCCACGCCTATGCGCTCATCGGTACGACCAAAGCGGAGTTCATAATGCTCAAGCAGTTGAAGAAGATCTCCTGGGAGAAGGCGGAATTGCACTTCATTTTCGAGCTGAAGCGCCTCAACCACGACAATTTGACCAACTTTTTGGGTGTCTATTGCAACGAGAGCGACAAGTTCTATTTGTGCCACAATTTGGTGGAGCGTGGCACACTCGAGGTGAGCGAGTCTTCTTTAACAAAATTAATGAAATATTATATTGTCGAGATTGGATTGATAATAATATTTGATAATGCACGGCAGGGGATGGCAGGACCTAATTTTTCAATTACGCAAGGCAAAGATCCGGCCCATAGCCAGCCCCCCCCCTCTCCCAATGGGAAAAAATTCGCATTAAAAATTTGAAGAAAAATAGCCAAAGGAAAGAGCTCGTTCCAAAAACATACCCAGAATTATGATTTTTTTATGATATTCATTCGAAACTGAGTTTAAAAAAATAAAAGTTCTTCAAAAACCATCAGCCCAAAAGTGGGTTGTTTTCCAAGAATAAAATCTATTCTATATACATATATAATATAAAACATTTCTATTTTTTGTAATACTGTAGTGGGTGAATAAGGCTGCGTAAAAATGTATTCTCTCGGCCGCTAGGTTGCCTCCCGTCGCAGCTCTTCCCCGCAGTTATTTCTTTTTGAAACACGGTGATATTCGTTCCAGCTGTTATTTCACATTAGGTGAAGCACACACTATAATACCTTCTTTTTGGATAACCCACTAGGGGGGAGGACCGAGCCTCATCCGCGCTCCTCGGCTATTATGTCCTGAAATAGCAGTACAGGACGTTTCGGAGCCGCAGCGTTTCATATTTAATTTTTTTGCATAATATTTCAAGAAATGTTTTATCAAAAAGTTTTATATAATTCATATAACCCTCTTCAAGGCTCAGGCTCCGCATACTATGAGACTTGTCTATTCGCCTAAGGCTAAGACTATATAGTACGAAACTTTGTTTTTACATTACATGCAATCGTTATATAAAGTAATTGGCGCCGAAACGTCCTGCTCCGCTCAAATAGAGCTGCGCTAAGATATCGTCTTAATTTTTTTAATATATTTTACAATTTCACGAGCTTTCCGAAATCGCGTGACAAAAGACACTTTTGCCCCAGAAACCAATGTGGTTACGGATGCATTCAAAACTCTAAAAAACCGAATATTTCTACGTTTTTTTTCTTCTTCTAGGATTACATCAACGACTTGGACTTCCAGTTGGACAACACTTTTCGGTCCGCTTTCCTCCGCGACATTCTGAAGGTATTTTTAACTTTTTTTATTAAATATTATATTAATTTTTTGGAATTTCTCTTTAAGGGTATTCAATATCTGCACAAATCCTCGGTCGGCTTCCACGGGCTATTGAGCCTACAGAACGTGCTAATCGACTCGAATTGGGTTCTCAAACTCACCAACTTTGGCATTGTGAATTTGTTGAATAAGGCGTTCGTCAGAGAACAGCTCAAAATTCACGAAGTCATTCCGCTGACGAGTGGGTGTTCTTCTTTGTTTGAGGATTTTTATTTCTTCTTTTAAAAGTTTCCTCAGATTATTGATCATTATTGAAAGTTTGGAAGATTATTGAAAAATTCTATTTTTACGATTTTTTAAGTTTTGGATTTCGAAAAGTGACAGATTTTTTCGATTTAAAATATTATATACCGTATAAAAATTTTCTGCATATTGTATGTAGTAGGATTATAAAAGGAATTTTTATTTTCTACGTTCTTGTTATAAACAAAATTGGAACTTGGTCTTACAACGAACATAAAATTTTGCATTTTTTCAAAATAATTTCGATGTTAGTTCTGAAAAACAGAAACTTTTGTATACCGTGAAATACGCCCATTTTTTCTGTCGCGTATTTTTGAAATTAATTTAAAAATATGTCACAGGGAACGGGCGTGTCGAGACATTAGGTTCGGAAAATTTACGGTTTACGATTTACGAAATTGAAAATTTATTTTCGTAGCACCCCTGCTGTGTACTACCCCTGCTGTAGCACCCCTGATCCACATGTACCGCTGAGATGTTTGAATAAATATTTTCAGCATACATAACGGTGGCGCCCGAAAACTTGACGGAAATCGCCGTGGGACGAATGTATCCACGCGGTAGCGCCGACGGCGACATCTACAGTTTCGGGATGGTGCTCTACCATATTCTCTTTCGAATGGCGCCCTTCGATCGGACGACGTTGAGCGTGTTGGGTTTGTTTTTCCACCCGTTACATTCATTACTACCGGCTATAGCTAAAAATTATCTGAAATATTTAAAAAAAATTGAATGTTATACGTTGAAATTTGTCTGCCGGGATTTTTATTTTTGTATTTATTAATGCTCGATTAACCGATAAACGAATCTATTCATTTGCTTTCTATGTGTTTTGAATTGTGAGCTTTAAAAATTATATATTTTTTATTTCTAATTATTTCGGGAATAGTAAAAAAGATTATATAGATTATATACTTTAAAACCTTCTATCCTGCCGGGTTAATCGATTACGCTGGCAGTTTCACTTAAAAAATTTTTCATCAAATTCGTATTGTAAAAGCAGTAGTGTCTAAAGCGGATGGATAAAAAACCATCTGGAAACCTTTTCTGAAAAAATGTTTATATCGATTTTTGCCGCTACATACTGTACAACATTTATGTAAATTAAAATTCACTGTAAGCTATAAATAATGTTTATTGTAATGTAATTTTAAGAAGTGCTGGAAGAGGTGAAAAAGCGAAACTTAAAGCCGTTCATCGAAAACACGCTACCGGAAGAGAAGCCGGTATGGCTTAGATTTAGATTTGTTTTGGATTTTTTGTATGGGGGGAGTTATTGGGGAAAAGCGGCGCTGAATTATATATTTCGTAAAATTTTGGTATAATTTTGGAAGGGCATTCGCTGATTTGCGATTCGGAGAGGTTGAGTTCATTTTTTCGTTGACATTACGATTATTTCCAACAAAAAAATTTTTTCCTTAAAGTTATAGCTTGGTTTTAACACATTCGGAAACCTATAAAACTTTTTGAGCGATTTCGGGTGGTAAACATATTCGTTAATTACTCCATAAAATTGATGTTTGACAACTTGCACTGTTTGTTAAAACGACAAAAAATTATATTTTTACCCCTAACTCAATTACCCAAATGCTAACAAGAAGATTTCCTCAAATTTTCAGCTGGTTGACGCGATGGAGCAGTGTTGGCAGAGAAATCCGGAGTTGCGTCCGAAATTGCGTCAGCTTAGTCAGGTCTTCTCCACCGTATTCCAGTCATCGTAAGCCTTTTTGTTTGCCAAAGAAATCTATAATTTCGGAAGAGTTTTTTATATAAAATTTTTTATATTTTTATTTTTGATATTAAATTTTGCGATTCTTCGAATGAAGGGGGATGGAGCAGGATCCAATTTCAATTTTTCTTTGATTTTTGTAAAAATTTCAATTTTTGAATTTTATATTTTTATGTACTTATATTGTTTGGGGCCCCACAAACCACACCTTGTATAGTGTGTTCTGCTCTAATTACGAATATGGTATTGGTTTTGAAAGGAAATGTCGAAAAGTCGGCTATATTAACGCGAAAACTTTTCGATCTTTTTGGGGTTGGTTGGGCACGTATGCTGATGCATAGTTTGGGTGCCCCCCTCTCGAACTATATACAAGCTTCTATTTATTTTTATGATTGGTTTTGTGTTGTTTGAGGCAAGGCAATCTCATCGACCAAATGCGTCGAATGAACGACAAACACGCGCTGAATTTGGAGAATTTGGTGGCGCAGCGGAGCGCGGAGTTGGCGATTGCGCGCGAGGAGACGGAACGACTTCTTCACGAAATGCTTCCGCCGTGAGAATTTCTTTTTCCTTTTTTTTGCTAGTTCATATATTTGTGATTGTGGTTTTTAAGGGCCGAACTATATATTCGTTTTTTCAGTTGAACGTGGCTTATTGGCCAGAGGGTGCTTTTTGACGAGAAATTTTTTTTTGTATTTTTTAAGTAAAATTTGAAATAAATTTAACAACACATTTTTAACCCCCTTTAAGAATTTTTGAAATCTTAAATTATTAAGCAGTATTTTGTATGTGAAAGCATCCACAGAAAAAGGCTATTACTTTTTAGGTGAATCTGAAAGGTTTTGTTGAAAAGGGATGTTGGATATATAATTTTGTCGTAAAATTTGTTTTTGAGAACAAAACTTGAAACGCTCTCGATGAGCTCTCTCTCTTTTGGGTATATCACTTGCAAAAAATTGGAAAAACTTTATTTTTATTTCGGGGAGGGGCGTGGTCCCACCTTCTTCCCGCTCTCCTTGGTTACGCCCCTGCATACATAGAAGATTTTTCCACTGAACGCTTTTTTTTATTTTTCCACTGAACAAATTTTTTTAAATTTAACAACAAATTTTTGATCCATTTTCTGAACTTTAAATTATTGAGCAATTTAGGACGATTGCGCGAAAGTTGAAGGCTCAGGAGGAGATTCAGCCGCGCAGCTACGACTCGGCCACCGTTCTCTTCTGCCAATTGGTCGACTTTTCGATTGTGCTCAACAAATTCCCGCCCAATCAAGTCATCGACTTTCTGAATTCGGTAAGCTCCTTCACAGGTTTTGTTATTTTATAATTAATTATTTCTATTTTTTGATGGACGGTGCTTTGTGTTTGTGATAAGAATGTGGAGAGGGGCGTAGTCGGATGGGAGGATCCTTCTTCCTCGGAAAAAAAAGAATTTTTTTACTTTTATGTCGATCTGCCTCTCAGCCTATGGGGTTCATGGGCAGCGGGTACCGTTCCCCCGAAGGAAAATATCAAGTAAAAATTCTATATTTTTGGAAACTTTTTGTGGAAGTCATGCGGCAAAGAGAAAGAGCTCGTCAAGAGCATTCCAAAAGAATTTACTTAATTTTGCCCTCCGATCAAAACCGGTTGAGTTATAATACTTAAAAAAATTAGGGACTTTTCTTTGGTGTTTGACCTCTGATCTCCTCCAAAACGTTTTTCTGACTACGGCCCCGAAGAATGTGGAGTGGTGCACATACATATTTCATAGGAGGGGTTGAGGTGGGGGTGTATTTTTTATTTTGCTTGTTGTTATAAAAGTATAATTGAAGCAGTTGAGAGAGTTGGTGGATCTATTTCCAGGTGTTCACCACATTCGACAACATCATCCGCAAGCACGACGCCTACAAGGTGGAGACCACGGGCGAGGTATTCATCTACGTTAACTAAATTATAATATGTTGGTTACTTACCGGGACGACACTTTTTTATGAAATTTATCTTCACTTTTATTGCCTTAAATTTTACAAAAAAAATTCTTGAATTGTATTTGACTTTGTTTTATCTTTGAATTATTTTACTTTATGTTCATCATTTGACGACAAAAATTTCGTATTTTAGACTTATATGGTGGCGTCCGGTGTGCCGAACGAGAACGAGAATCGCCACGTGTTCGAGATCTCCGAAATCGCCTTGGAGTTTCGCGAGGTGAAATTTTTCAGTTTTTTGTACTTTTATTTGATGTATTACTTGTAAATAAATTGTAGAAAAAAGTGAAAAAAGTTTTGGCTAAACCCGTCTATTCATTCTCAAAAAAAATTTTAGTAACCGCAGCACTCTTCGCCCCATCCCCCCTCCTCCATGTATGATAGGCTAATAGATTAGTGGCGTATTTGGGATTTTTATTAAGGGAATGCCCGTTCAAAAAATTGTAGTTATTTTTTAAGCGAATCGGAGGTAAAAAAAAGCAAAATTAATAAATAATAAAATTTCTCACTCCGAAATCCTATACATGCGCGATAGCCAGTGATCGATATGGTGGCGGTGGTTTGTGGGTGGTGGAATGATAATTATTGTCGAAATCGTTTAGGCCTCCTACACCTACAAAGTGGAAAACTTTCCGGATTGGAAGCTGCAGCTTCGAATCGGCTACCACTGCGGTCCGATTGCGGCCGGCGTGATTGGCGCAAAGGCGCCGCGCTACTGTCTGTTTGGTGATACGGTGAACTTCGCGTCGCGAATGCAAAGCAATTGCCCGCCGAACCAAATTCAAATGTCCGAGCCGACGGCGATGATGTTGATGAAGGTGGACCGATATATGTAAGTTGTTGCCGGCGTGTATCGATTTGGGTATTTGGCTTTTTTTGGATTTTGGATTCATTGCGCTAGATGCAGAGAAGCGTAGCCGCAATAATTCAGATTTTTCGATGTAGGAATCATATAAAAAAAGTCAAAACGTATTCTTTTTTTGCACTAAGATTTCCGGTTTTAAGAGGTGAAAGGTGGTGGGGGTGGGGGGGGGGGGAGCGTGTCCTTCGCTGCCCCCTGACGGGGTTCCCTGTTAAAAGTCAATTCAAATGATATTCGAAATAGAATTTTGGGGAAAAGGTTCATTTTAATTTTTTTTACATAGGGGTTCAAGGTTTTTAAATTTAAGGTAATTTTAGGTTTTAATTTTGTNAGCGTGTCCTTCGCTGCCCCCTGACGGAGTTCTCTGTTAAAAGTCAATTCAAATGATATTCGTAATAGAATTTTAGTGAAAAGGCTCAATTTAATTTTTTTTACAATAGTGTTCAAAGTTTTTTAAATTCAAGTTACTTTTAGCTTTTAATTTGTTTTTAAATTTATCATTTCTGCAAAATGAGGAATATTGTTTCTCACTGATCAAAGAAAAAATTCAGCCTAAAAAAGCGTGGAATCGTGAAGGTGAAGGGTAAGGGCGACGTGAACACCTACTGGCTCAACGAGCACGTCACCCCGGCCCATCCGCCGCCAGCCGCGCCGCCGAATTTCACGGCGGAAAGTTTGTCGAAAAAATTTCTATCCTCAACGAATCTCTCCGCCACGAAAACGGGGGCGACCGACGAGAGCGCTGTGGCGGCAGACTCATCTGCCGCCGCAAATGAGATCATCACATCAGCAGCTGCAGTAGAGGAGAACGCAGTGATAGCCTCATCCTCAGCTGCTGATGCGCTCGCATCGCCTCTGATATCATCCACGCCGAAGGCGCAAGCTATCTCAACATGATAATGATATATGTCAACATGATAACGATATATGTCAACATGATAATGATATATGTCAGCATGACAATATGTCATTTTGTGAATAATCTCATCCGCTTTAATGAAGTACTGTATTTTGGTGATCTCATCTAATCTGCATTTGAAAATGATCTCATTTGACTATTTCATTTTTATTTTTTACGAATTTCATTAAATATTTTTACAATATAAATATTTTTAACCTCCGGAAATATTACATGCGCTGTTAAAACATAAAAATGTTCTCGATAAAAACGCGATTGCTTTAATTTAATCATTGATATGATAATATCATATCGTGTTTGATTTGATCATATCAAGTTTGATTTCGTTATATATCAAGTTTGAGTTGTTATTTTTGATTATATAAATAAAATGAAATTTGATTCATTTTTCAATTAGCTTTTCCAAATATTTGTTTATTCACTTTTCGATGCCCTTTTGTGGTTACATTCTTTTTTGATTTACTTTTCCATTTTTTTTGATTTCTTAACGTTCGTGCTCTTTTATATTTTTGCAGGAGGAGCAAAGCCGTAATACACCGCAAAGCTATACACTTTCTTTACATGCACAAATCGATTTTTTTAGTTTTTTCGCATAATTATTTTGCAATTGTTTTGCATAAAAAATGTGAATGAAAACATTTTTTGTCCCTATTCTGTGCGTATATTTCAGTGAAATATGACTCAAATTTCACGATCGAAGTTGACTTTACCATTTCATGAGTTCATGAACTTTTTTCCCATGAACTTTTCAATGGTGAAATCGTTTCATTTCAACTTTTTATTATTTTTTTGGCCACCGGATGGATTACGGCGGTGGCGAATCCAAAAATTCTCACCAAGAAAAGACTGAGGCCAATGGTCGAAAACGCAAATTACCTTAATTTGTTGGTAAATAACCAAAACTTGAAAATAAGTTGAAATGAAATAATTTCGAATGAATTTTTTAAATTTTATTGACCGAAAATCCAAGAAAAGTTGCATGGAATCGCGTGACTGCGTCGCGCAGATCCAAAATTATTTAATTTCCATTTTTTATTTTCAACTTGATCAAATTGAAGTGAGACGTTTTCACTTTTTGCCACCATTTCAATTTCGAGCAAAAAAATTTATTTATTGAAATTTATAATATTTTTCGTAAAACATTTTTTCAACCTAACGATGTAAGATTGTTTCGCCTTACAGCTTTTGAAGTTCATTTCATTGTGCTCTGCAAACTATTTATTAATTTTTGCAGGTTTTGTTGAGTTTTTAAAATAAAAAATTTTTGGCGTTATTTTTATTTGAATTTTTTTGCTAAATTTCTTTTTGAAAACTTGGTTTTTGCTATCGTGTCCTGAGTCATTCTTCTTGCAAACCTATCGAATATACTTTTCAAAAATTCAAAAACCTAATAATTTGGATCCAATTTCGTTTCTAAGGACAAATTTTAAGCGCAAGCAAGCCCAAAAATTAAAAATTACCTAAAAATATATATAAATTATAGGCTAATTTTTCAAGGTATTTCAATTTCTAATGGGATTATGTTTCAAAATTGAGCTCTTACAATTTAAGCTTTTGTAAGAAATTTATTTTTCCATTTTTTAAGTTTCTTATTGCAAAACATAAATATTTACTTTGGTGATTTTTCGAGGAAATTTGGCTGCAAAACAGTGAAATGGCACCCAACCACGACCTCCTCGACCAGCAACCGAACTTGCCGGCGAAGAGTTCGCGGCTCCTCGGCCACCACCGCTACCAGCACTCCACCGACCGCCACCTCGTAACGCTCAACGTCATCAACAACGGGGCGTCCACGTCGTCGGGCGCCTCACAATTGTCGCGTTTGTCGAGCGCGTCCGGCTCGCCCCCACCGCCGCCGGCCGCTGTGCGCTCCCAGCCGACGGCACCATCGAATGGCGGCTTTTCTGGTCGCAGACTCTTCAAATTCAATCGCGCCGAGCTGCTCGAGTTCATGAGGGAGGAGATCTACTGCACATTGGGCTCCTCGGCCACCGGAATGACGCTCTCCGTGCTGGTCTCCCATTTCAGGTTACTTTAACTTTCTATTGTTACAAAAAAGATAATATTCGATCATTATTTTATGAGAATTTTTAAAATTTCACTGGTTTTTTCATAATTCGCTATTGCTTGAGCTAACAATAATCTTACGACAAAAAATGAACGAAAAGTGGCGGATATTTTTTTAATTCAAAATTGTTTGCTTATTGTAGCGAGGACGCGCGTGAGGACATTCTGCAGTTTGCGAGGTATTTGGGATTTTGTTCGGTGAACGAAATGTTGCGTTCTGAAGAGTTTTCGGACATTGTCGAGCCGACCGTCACCGACCACGTCTTGGGCGCCGCGAATCAGTCGAATGCTTTTTGTTATAAGGTCAATTTTATTAATGTTTTTCTTTCATACATCTGTGGGTGGATGAATGGCGAGGGTGGAGGGGCAGGGCAGAAATGCATTCGTTTCCGAAAAAAATTGAATTACTTTTGAGGTTTTTTTAATGTCGATTTTATTACCGATTGGGGGAGTAAATAATTTGACTTTTTTCAATTATTTTTTAACTTTAACTTGAAAAAATTTTTGATTATTTTTTGAGACTTTTTGCGGTTTTTTTAAACATTTTTTGTCTAGGTGGTGGAGAAGCCGCGAACGCGTCACATCATCCAGGTGCTCAAGGACCGCGCCAGCATCAACGAAGCCATAGAGCGCCAACGGCGCGCCGCGCTCCTCAACCCCGCCAACGAGGCGACCGTTTTGGAGGTTTTTTTTCAAAATAAATATTGAATTATTTCCAAACTAGACGAAAAATATTATTTAAAGTTTATAATTTATTTTAAATAGCTTATTAAAAATTAAATTTATTAAAATTTTAATTTTTGTTGCATTTTTTTGTCGAGATGAAAAAAAATCTTCGATTTTTTAAAAATTTATTTTTCTTTTTAATTTTAAGTTTTTTAAGAAAATTCTTCTATTTGCTTTTTATTGATTTCTTTGTGGCAGATTTTTTTGACATGTTAATGAAAAAAGGACATTTCATGAGTAGGAAATGAGTAGTTTCTCGATTCTCTTTTGGAGGGTGGGGGGTTCCGAGATACTCAAAAAATGAAACATTTTTTCGAATCTTTTTAATGGCTCAAAAGCTTGCAAAGGCAAAAATTGTTGTTCCGCAATTTTTCGTACATTCTCCCCCATATTTACAGGGCAAAGAGCGACTGTTTTCGCTGGCGGCGAGGCTGGGCGCCGAGACGGGCGGCGTCTTCTTCGGCGATATTCAGGCGGAATACCTGCGCGAGCACGGCGTCCAGCTCGACAAGAAGGAGCTCAAGAAGTACTTTCAGCGCGGCAGGATCAAGGACGTCATCGACAACCTCCTCTTCGACGACGTGAAGCTCTTCGAGGACTCGAAGCGCACTGGCTCGCTCTACCTCAAACTCAAGAAACCGCTAGAAGGTAAAATTTATATAAATTTTATTTTTTTCAGTTTTGCGTTGTTTTTTTGAGCTTTACTTTTTTATTTGTTTCTTTGGCTCATTTAATCTTTCATATTATGTTTTGTTCAAAACATTTGCAAGTGTCGGGGACAGTGTAGGACATGTTTACTTCCCTTCCTTTTTTCCCGAAATTGGTCTTTGAATATAAATTTAAAAATTGCAGAATGTTGGTCTTCTTCCTCTGAAACTACCTATCCATCTTCAAAAAATTGTTTGGATAGAAATGGAATAATATTTTTTAATAGTTTGTTACATTTCAGAAAACATAGAGTTTACATTACGACCAAATTGTACAAGTATTTTCGTATTAAAAACTTTCATTTTTTATACATCCTCCCTCCTTTTTTTCGCTCCCTTTCGCTTACCATCCTCCCTCCCCTTCCCTCTTCTCGTTATAGGAATTCGTAATATAAAAATTGCTGGAAAATATGAAAAAATTGTGTATTTCCATTTATTTTTATTTTTTTAGAAATACTCGCGGACAGTCGTCGCATTACGCTCGAGCGCGAACGTTTTTTGGCCGCGGCCGGGGCGGCGAAAGTCGCTGAGCGAAAGTCACACCAACAACATCCGCCATCAAAACAACAAAATCAGCGCCAACAACTGCTGGAACAATATCATAAACAGAAACAACAACAGGAGACCAAACCACAACAACAACAACAGGAGAAACCGGTATGTTGAAGGCTGCTGTTTCTTCTTTTTACATTTGTCGACAATTTTTTATATATTTCAGTTTTTTATGATTAATATTATTTTTTCTACCTTTAATAATTTTTTAGAAATACGAGCCGGAATTGGTACCGGTGGTCCGGCCGAGCGAATATCTCTACACGGACGACGTGAAAATCGCCGAAAAGTACACGGGCCTTCAGATTTTCTCCGACGAATTCGAGGCGGCGTTGGCGCGAAGTCGCCTGGCGCTGGCGGACAACGCAAGCGCATCGACGTCCGCCGCCGCAAGCGCGTCAAGAATAGCGCCACCACCATCACCGCCGTCGAAATCCGATATCGCACCACTTGGCAAAAAGACGCGTCGAAAGGCGACGATTTTCTGCGAAGTTCCGTCGCTAACAGCGCGCGAAAATTTTGGCGAAGTTTTGGTGGACGGCGTGCGAGGTGCGACGTCATCGGCGGCAAAAAATGACAATTCTGCGCAGGAAGTACACGCCCACAATATCAACAATGCGCCGAGCAATTTTCGAGGCGCCGTAACAGCGCCTATTGCGTTGAGCAAGTCTGATTTCTCAACGAATATTTGTGGAAATGTTGCAAATCTTTCGAAAATTGGCTGCTCAAGTGTCAGTGGCAATAATGCGCCTGACATAACATTTCAGCCAAATTTCCCTGCCGACTTCAATCCCAGCCGTCCGCCGCCTTTATTCGCCAATTTTCGGAGCGCATCGGCGCAAAAAAAACATTTATCAAACCGCGCGCACACGTCAAATTCTTTGACGCAAAATGCTAATGTAATGGGATTGGCACGGTCGCTATCCATCGAATCCA
Organism: Deladenus siricidicola; assembly: GCA_009724625.1. Taxonomy (NCBI): domain Eukaryota; kingdom Metazoa; phylum Nematoda; class Chromadorea; order Rhabditida; family Sphaerulariidae; genus Deladenus; species Deladenus siricidicola. The sequence goes on from SAUE01000043.1 coordinate 23,101, forward strand.
TTTGCGATGCGTCAAATGACGTGGGCGCAGCGGCGAGAGCGTCAAATTTCGCGTTCAGTAACGTTTTGAATCGTGGAGGTGGGAATGCGCTCAACAACGTCGATGACGCACATAGACTTGGAGCGCGCCGTCGATTAATTTTCGAGGAGGGCGACCATCCCGTAGCGAATTCGTCGGTGCGTCAAGCCACAAATATCAACGCCAACCGCGCTACTGCGGCAGCAAAGAATCAGATTAGCGCACCTCGGACGACCGCGCCTCGATGTATGGGCGCGGTAAATCGGTCGGCGACGGCTGAAGCGTCAACCGCCACGACAACACATGACGGAGTATCAAAATCGGGTATGTTTTTATTGTAGTATTTTTATAAGAATGATGGTTTTTTGGTATAATTGTTTGTTTGCTTCTTATTTATTAACATTTTTTAAGTTTTAATAATTGATAGATTTTTTGATTTCGAAAAAGCCTTTAATATTTTGAATTTAGCTAAAAGTTTTTTTTATTTATATTAAAAATTTGTATGCCAACCATTTCTGATTGCTTGAATATAATGATAATACATCTAGAATTTTCCGCAATCGCCAGCACATTTGGCGCGTCGCCGACGAAGGCGTGGTCGAGCAGCAGCGCGAAAGTGAACGCAAACGCGGCCGACGAGTCAAAAAAGTCGCTGGCTGACGTTTTGAGTCGGATCGAAAACCTCGACTTTGATACCGCGTCAGTTTGCTCGTCGTCGCCGCGAAAGGCGGCGAATTTCCACGGCGCGCGAAAAAGCATCGCCTTTAAGAAACCGTCGTCGCATGGCGCTGGTGACAGAAGATTCGCGCATTTAGCGCCAAAGCCCACCGGACATTGGCGCGGGAATTCGACGAGCGCGAATTTTTCAAACGCGTCGGACGTCGTCGTGCTGCCAGGCGTATCACGAGTACCGTTTGCCGGCGCTCAGTGCGGTGTAGCGAACGACGTGTCAAATGGCGCTACCGCCCCAACGGCGTCCATTGGCGCTCCATCGCAGAACAGGGGCGTCATTTCTAACTGTTCGACTTTCAACTGTGCGTCAACATCCAATCGTTCCAATGAATTCAAATCGAACGCCAATGTCGATGTATCGAAACGAGATTTGGCACAACGAAATTGCGGTGCAGCTTCTTCTTTGCGCGGCGTCGCAAACGGCGGCGTTAAATTTCGCGCTCCAACGCTACCGAGCGCAGCGATGACGATGCCGCGGAAAATGAGCACAACTCGTCAAACCGCGCCCGAGCCGCCGAAGTTGATGAACTTCAGCGTGCCGCCGCCACCTTTTCGCATGGAAGGCGGAATTCCCGTGCCGCCGCCGACGCTTCCCACGAATAACAACATTAACGGCAGTCAGATTGCGCAGTCCCCTAATTCGTCAGCGGTCAACATGGAGAACGCCTTCACGGCGTTTCCGCTCGTGCGACGCAGCGGTGAAAGTGACTTGCGCACGCAATCTGCGCTGAGCTCCGCGAATTCTGGCAGGTACGCTAATAATTATTGATTTAGTTTCCTTGGTTTAGCGTCATATTGTCAAGTTTTCACTATTAATTTACTGCATTTAGTATGAAATTGGCGCCCGCCTCTAATTATTCGCATCCTCCTCCACGACCGCCAGCGGAAAATTTACGCTTTCCACAGCAAAAAACGTTCACCTCACGGACTGGAAATGGGAACGGGTATTTTTCAAAAAATTTGGGTAAGGTGGAGGATAAAATTTTTTGTGGCTCAGACATCGGGGGACAAAACTGAGTATGTTTTGGAACGCTCTCGTCGAGCTCATTCTATTGGATATCACGTCAATAAAACAATTATTGAAGAAGTCAAACAAGACGTTTTTAAAAATTAAAAAAAAATTTGGAAAAATGACGCATTTCCAAGAATATAAAATTATGTACTGCGCATTTTTCAAACATTTTCCGATAAAAATTGAAAAGATGGTATGAACAATACTAAACCAATGTTTTACGAAATTTCAGTGAGGATTTCTGGTCGAAGTCACGAGCAGCCGCTGCTCCCGCGCGATCGTCTTCGTCGTTGGCCAGCAGTAGCAGCAGCAGCGTGGTCAGCAGCTGCAACAGTCAAAACAACGGTGGAAGCGCTGACAGTAGCAAGCGACGGACGGAAGTTGGCGTGGCGGCATATGCCGATGTCGCCGAGCTACGTGCTTCGATCGACGTCGTCATGGCGAAGCGAAACGTGACCGCAATTAAGGTTTGGGATTTCCTTTTGTTGAGCGCATGAGCGCAGATTTTTCGGCACAGATGAAAAAACGTTCCGAAAATATAATGTGAAAGTTTCAGGCGGCCGTGCTGAACTCCGCGCTCGAGGCGCTCTACGGCAGATCGGTGGGCGGCACGGAATATTTGGTGACATTCGTCCGAAGACATCTCAACGACAACATGAAAGTTTTAGTGTTGCCGACGGACGAGGTGAGTATCTCTTCCATCTCAACCAGTTTTTTAGAAATTTTTTGATTTTGGGCAAATCATTGCCAAATTATTGTCCATTTTCCGGCATTTTTACTTGAGATATTCGCGTTTTTAGATAATGTTCGCGTGGAAGGCGGCCGGCTAACCTCGATCAACTAACCAGTTAGTCACAATTCACCTCATCCCTCCTCTACATTGTGCACAACTAAATTTTCACTCTCCACAAAGAGTAAAATTTAAAGAAAAATTTTACTCAAACATCACTGACACATTTAAAATTTTTGTGGAAAAACTAGAAAAGGCTGAAATAAAAAAAAGAAATTTTTATTTTATTTTTGAAAAAGCTAGAAAAGACGACGGAATTCGAAATTTTTATAAAAGATTTTTTTTATTTTACAATAATTAGAGGACAATTTTTACAACAAACAACAAAGTAAGGATAAAGAACAAACGGTTAGGTTTAAAAGACTCACGGCATAAATTCGTCGTGTCAACGTGTCTTCATTCTCGCGAACAATCGCTCGCAGTGATCCACAAAGTCCTCGATTCGTTCACCGCCGTCATTCTCCGTCTCGAACCTGAAAAATGTACGCCAAACTTTGCGACAAAAATTATTTTTTGAATTGCTCGATAGTACGGAATACACTTCTAACAAGGGCATTGAAATAAAAGCGCTGAATATAAGAACCAGCTTTTACTAGCAATTCTACCTCATTCATTTTCTTTCACTACAGATTGACAGCACAAACCTATCTCAAGATGACCCCACCCCTCCTTTTTGTCGCCATATGCCAAATACACTAAACAAATGCGATAACGTACGCATTCCCACTGAAGTCCCCATCCATGCGCATGGCGTAGAAGCTGTCCTTTTCCAAAAGTGCCGGATCTCGGAGAATGGCGTCATCCAAGGCCATCGTCTCACCGGTCGCGCTGAAAACGTCGACCATGAACGCGTCCGACTCGTGGTCGTATGCAAGAAATCGCACCTGAATCAGAAATTTTCATTAAAAACGTGGATCTTTTGCTAAGTAAGATCTTCGACAAAAAAATATTGAAAAATGGCTTCCCTTCAACTTTACGTTACGAAACTCCTCGCGTCCACAAAGCGCAAGATGAAGACCGGTTCGACTATTCGGGAACCCACTGTATGGTTTCTTCGCAACATCTAAAAATTGATTCAAAATCAAAATGCAGAAAAAATTGAGGAAAACTCATTTTTTAATTCCGATATTTTAAACTTACTTAAAAAGCAACGGATAGCAAAGGCGTGCTGTTTGAAAAGCTTGACGGTCTTCAGTGTGGAATGAAAGTAGGCACCAATTTCGGGTGCCACTTTTAAGTCACGTAGGTTAAAGCTCTCGTATCTACCCAAGTCGACTAAAAAGCACATGGCTGTCTCCGTCATATCGAACCGCTAAATATGCAATCGATTGTTTACCAGTCTCGAACAAAAAATTGACAAAATAAAAGAAAAAATAGCCTTAGGGTATTATGCATTTCGAAACATTCATGATTTGCTTCTACATAACTGAAGAAATAAAACTCTACCCAGCTTTGAAAATTTCGAAATTTATGGCTAGCAAATACACCTGGGCAAGGAAGGTCGGCTTAAGGGAAAAACCAAAAAAGCACCTTGACAACCTTTACGCGCAAATAGAATCTGTATTTCATGGAGTGGGCAATGAAGCAGTCGCCGACGTGAATCTCCCATTTGGGGACGCTGAAGAGTCGTAGATTCATCGACTCACATGCCTCGTGGATTTTTTGTGTGTAGTGAAGACAGTGCTCTTCTTCCTCCACCAAATACACACAAAAACTGTTGCAGTCCACCACGGAGACGGGACGCACTAGGCGCAGCGAGCTGTTTTCGCTCAGGTGAATCAACGGGTGTACCTAATACATTTTTCTAACCTTTTCTAAATTCTTTAATACAAGTTATATTTATTACCATTTTTCATGGTTATACATAGTTATAATAAATGATGTAAATAAAAGTAAAGCATTAAACACAAAAAAACATAAAAATAAATGCAAAACATAAAAATTGTTTCAAAAACAAAAGCACTCTCACCAAAGACAACGGCGCCCTCTTTCGCAGGACGGAGAAGACGCGAATGCCGCCGACGGTGCGAAAATCGACCAGCGTACCCTTCATGTCGTAAAGCGACGTCGCGACATTCGAAACTGAGACCATTCCCTTGTTTTCGCTGTAAAAAAGTAACTAGAAAATTGAAGGGGCCAATCAACCCCAAAAACAAGTAATAATTAAACGCAACTTTTTTTTTTAAACAACAAAACACGACAACTAAATGAAAATAGCATAGTAATAATTTTGTACTCAACTTTAATTTGTCGATTTTGGAGCTTAACAAATTAAAAAATTAGGTTTCAATAAAATTAAAATATTAGGATTTAACTCCAAACAGAAAACAAATGAAAATCTTATCGAACGACCTCATAAAAAAGGTCGATTTTTGCACTTTTTTCCAAAGTTTTTTCAGAAGTCAATTTCTTTCTTCATCCAATCCCGAAAGCTGGGCAAAAAAAAGTTCGAAAAATCGAGATTTAATAATACCTTTGTATCTTCGAGTACTCCGTCTTCAGTTCCAAGTCGCCAATGCCGTTCGGATAGCCGGACACGATGCTATACAACAACTTCTTCGACTGAGAGATCATGTTGTTGGCATCCTCGTTCAAGTCCATTTTGTGCACGAAAACAATCAATATTTACACCAAATCTGTTGGAAAATTTCAATTAGGCAAAAACAAGTTGTCATGCAAAAAAATCAAAAATTAATTTGCTTACAATCTTCAAAATGCATAAAGTCCACATTTAATATTATTTCAATAGCTCTGAATTTTATTTACAATTCTTATTTACATATACACAAATAATCTCTTTTGTTAGTAGAAAGAAGATATTAGTTACATCAGAAGAATCCAATGTGTCCAATTCTCTCGTCCCCGAATGCGGTCGGCAAATATCAAAGCTAAAATTCAATTTCAATAAATACGAGTAATTTTTTGCTCCAAAAGCCTTCACTTTGTAGTGTGGGGACTCCAAAATTAGCGCCTTTCCAAAACCGTAAAGCGTGCAAGCCCAAGTAAAGAAATACCACGCAAAAATAATAATTTTAAAAAATTATTATTTTTGACAAACTATATGACAATTATTTAAAAGTTTAAAACGGCAAGAGGAAAGTAAATAAGTACAAAGTTAAAAAGTACTCAGGTTAAAGAAAAAGTTAAAAAGTACTCAGTGGAGATGAGAAAAAGTCAAACTATAAAAGTTTCAAAACATTGCTCCAATGCCTTAAAAAGTAGCAACCAAAAAAGTAAAAATATTAGGTTGTTCAATATGAAATGTCGGATTTTCGTTATTTTACTTTAAACGTTGTATTTACTTGAATAAAAGTTAATATGTATCAAGTGTTATATATCATTCGAAAGCTCAAGTTTTGCTGATTTCGAATTATCTGTTTATATGTTTTGATAATGTTTAGTAATGTCATAAAATTCACTTGTTTTTAAGGATGAATAATCGTGATTTTCGTGCAATTTTATTATATGAGTTCAAACTCGGGCATAACGTAGCTGAAGCAACAAGAAATATCGTCACCGCTTTTGGAGACCTTTCACCTGATGAACGCACCGCACAAAGATGGTTTAAAAAATTCCGCCTCAGGCGATCTGAACCTTGACGATCAAGAGCGTGGTCGACCGAGTAACGTCATTGACGACGACGAATTGAAGGCCCAAATAGAGGCAAATACGCGAATAACTGTTCGAGAGCTTGCAGAAGACTTTGGCGTAAGCATTGGGACCATTTCAATCACTTGAAGCAAATTGGAAAGTTAAAATCCGACATTTCATATTGAACAACCTAATACTTCCCATAGTATAAGTATGTATATATATATATATATATATATATATATATATATATATATATATATATATATATATATAGCACGGTGTAATATCATCTATGTATGTGAATTCGGAAAGTCCAGAAACGAGTTTGTAATTCTCAAAAATATAATGTGAGTGAATAATTTCTTACCCATGCGTTTTTCTTCTCCGTGGACGATGTGCTGGCCGTGGTCGATTGGCTCGACGGGGTCGATTTGCCGGCCGGAGTCGATTTGCTGACCTTTGATGATTTGTTAGCCGATTGCTTGGCTTTCGTCGACTTCTTGGATTTTTTCGACTTTTTCTTGGTCGCTGTTGATTTTCGTTTGCGCCTCTTCGTCGTCTTTGTGGATTTCTTCGCCTGCGCCTTACCCGCCTTTGCCTTTCCTTTGCCCGCCTTGCTTTTTACCTTGGCATTCTCGCTTTCGAGTGAACTCTAAATTTAATTCAAAATCCTACTCTTAAAAACTTTCGCATTTTTAAACATTAAAAAATTGTTCATTTATGCTCATATCTACGCTCGGAGAAGATTAAAAACAGCTGCGTTTTTAGAATTAGATCTTTCATTCAATCTATAAATTCCATAAATATTTTGCAATGGAATGGTTTGCGTTAGCCGTTATCAACGCAAACCAGCTACATATCCAAACAATACCTTACAAACAAATCTTCCATTTACATAAATTCGCGTCGAAACAAATCATTTCTACCCATATTTTGATAAAATTCAAGACTTACAGAACTAGGGCTAGACGGCAACTCCAACTCAGCTTTCACTGCCTTCTGGCCGCCATCAGACAACGAAGACTCAGTTTTGCTCGCAGTCGTAGACTCTCTTCTAGGTTTCGCCGCTTTCTTCGGCGACGCAGCGTGTTCCCTTCGCGCTTTGGTCTTTCGTCTCGTCTTCGACGATTTGCGATGATCGGATAGACTCTAAATTTTCAGTTTACTTAAATTTAAAATTCAAACAGAAAACCTAAAAAATCATAAAAAATTGTGGTCCGATATCATAAAAGAACCAAAAAATCTAATGTATTACCTCCGATTGCTCAGCGGAGTTTTTCGCCCTAGCACGAAGTCGTCCGGTCCACGGCGTAATGACAACCGTAGCGCACTGAATCTCGATGGATTCATTAGCCGCGCGGCCAGTACGCTTCTTCTTTCCGGCCGTTGACTTCGAAGGTTTCTGGGAACGATAGCTTAAAGACAAAATGCTGTTTGACACCTTAAGCTTTTCCTTCTTGCTGCGAGAGCTTACAGAAGAACTACCGCTGGTCGAATACTTATTTCTACGAGTTCCCTTCGTCGACCTTTCCGCTTTCGCCGTAGAAGAGCCTGAAATGTAAACTATGTAGAATACGGTCGAAGGCACTTCTTCAGTTTCCCCCCCCCTGACCAAATTTTTGCTGGTCAATAAAATATTTGAATTTTTTTGAGATTCTCAGAATCTGTTTTATATAGCACTTTCCAAACCGGAAAGATAAGAAAATTCAGAGTAATTAAGGAATATTACCACCCAAAATCGCCCAAAAACAGCTTTCCATATGTGCTAAAAACGATAGAAACAACAAAAAAATCTCCTTTTTAAAGCGTTCTTAGCTCTAGCGTAATATTCCAAATTTACTATTTTTGGACGATTTCGGGTGTTAACCATATCATACTCAGGCAAGGGGAGGTCGGACCCCCCCCCCCCCATCGCGCCGCACGGGGTCAAAAATTAGAACCCATCGCGCAAAATGGCCGAAGGCCAAAAAATGGCCAAAGGGTGGACCAAGGTAAAAAAAAGTTTTTTGGCGGGTGGAAAAAGAAAGAAAAAATCGAGCAAATTAAAGGAAAAATGCGTAATTTTTCATCGCGCAATGGCATTGCGCGATGGTT
>SAUE01000043.1:35566-56517 GCA_009724625.1 Deladenus siricidicola
TTTGTAATTATTTCTTATTTTGCGATTTAGCATTTTTGCCGAATCTTAAAGCGTCCAGCGCAGCGGAGATTGGTCAGATGAAAAATTCTTGCAGATTCGTTATCGCTGCATCTGAATTGCCTACTTTGCATATTTTTCAGAGCAAATATCGAAAAAAAATTCTCACAAAATTTTTTGACCGAACCATATTCGAAAATACGAACTAAGACCAACACGAAAATGTTTTTTTCTGATAATAGACCATCTAAAGTATGTTCCCTAGTGGGCTTTTAGCTTCATCGTTCCAAATAAAGATATGGCGAGGGTTAGAAGTCGAAAAATTAGCTATTTCAAGCTATTTTTTGCGAAAAAAATGTCGTAATTTGTGTGCAAGTTGCAAAAAAAGCTTCACGCTGTTTTCCTACACAAATCCTTGGCATAGAGTACATTTCCGTTTTTTCAAAAATGGGATATAGTGCTACTGGTATGTATTCTGGTATGTGACTTTTTTCAAGTTCGATTTTTTAACAAATTTAACAATTACGTCATGAAAAAAATCCGTTTATTTACAACATCAAAATAAAGTCTTTAACGATGGAATAGAGAAGAGAAAAAATGAGTGAAAAAAATGAAATGAGTGAGAAAAGTGAATTCCAGTATGCCCAATCAGAAACCATTAAATTAAAAATGTAAAATGAAAAAAAAAATGAAAATCAGTGCTGTCAGTCGGGCTCGGACATCGTGTTATTGTGCTGCTCAACGCTGCTCGTGGAAATCGTTTTATAGTTGGATTTAGTGACTTCTGTGCTCTCGCATTGTAACCGCTGCATCTCTTCGGCTAAAAAGTTGTTTTGTTGGTTAAGAAGTTCGTAATCAACCGGTGAAGTGTTTCGAGATAAAAATAAGCGGTCTTTTACCGAAGATTTTTATGAATAAATTTTCCGTAAATGCAAATTAAATTTAAGAGCTTTATATTTAAACAATATGGATCAATTTCGATTGCCGACTTTTCACGTGAATGATAAGAACGATTACTACAGCTTCTAATTCGCAGGGTAACAAAGGTTTATTTTCGGCACTTTCTTTAGCATTATCAAAAATCAGGCGTAGACTTTTTTAAATGTTGTGTTTTACGCAAAACTTCAAATTTTTACCACGAATTTTGGCCAATACCGTAAGTCAATTTAAAATGCCTATGGCCAATGACCATAGGTTAATTTTTTTCGAAAACTTCAAAAATAGAGACCGACAGAAAAATTGCCGCAAACAATTCAAGTCATAGCAGCTATTTACTATCCGTATTTGAATACATTTCATAACAAGCCAACATAACATTGAAATCACTGGAAACAATGGCAATCAGAACGACATAATAGTATACTACGTAGCAGGGGTGACAGGTAAATAAATTTTCATTTACGTATCTTTCATTTTCCGGCCTACTTTAGACGCCCTATGCCATTTTGAGTAGGTTTGAATAGGAGCAAAAAATCTGCTTTTTTCCAAAAATTATACCTTGGTGCACCGTGATTTTTTTGAGGATTTTGGAACTTTTAAATCGAAAAACCGGAAAATGGAAACATTTGCCACCCCTGTCATGCATAAACAAATAACAAGAACGCAAAAATTCTCCCACCTATTCAAATCGCAACATTTATTTTGTCGCTCCATCTATAACCAGGCTATAAATTTGAAGCTATAAACCAGGCTATTATTGTCCAAAACTCACGAATTGGAATCAAAAGTTAATTTTCAATTTTTTTTTAAATACAGAAGGCAGCTTTTAAAAATTCTTAAAAAAATATCAAAATTTCATTTCAATAGTCTTCGCTTTGATTGTTAAAAATATTGGAATTCGCTATAGAGTGGAGGAAATACAACAACAAAATACTAACAAAAAAGCATACAACAAAACCTAAACGCGCTATTCAAACCGGCACTTTTGTGTGCAATCTCGCGCTAATCTCCTCCTTAATGCTCTGAGTGGTGGCGGCCACCGAGAATTTCATACCCATTTCCGCCTCAAAGCTGCGCATGTCCGCGGGCAGCGATCGCGCCGCCAGCAGAAACGCGACGCCGCTCACCACCAATAGCAGGTTGGCGGCATAGAAGGCGTAGATGAGCGAGTGGTAGCGCGCCAACGGTGCTTCTACGTCGCCGCGAATCGCGTCCGAAATCATTCCGATGATGTAGGGTCCCGACGCGTCGCCGAAGAGATGCGAGAGAAGAATCAGCCAGGAGTTGGCGACGTTTCGCCGCCACGGCACAATTATGTACTGAAAATTTAATAATTTTCATACTTGCATTTATCAATTCATTCAAGGATTACAGACGCTATAATCCACATGATCGAAAATCCAAAAAAAAATTTGTCGAAATCTTACCATTAATAAATCGACGACAATCGCCCAATTTAAGCACAAAAACAAAACGGCCAAGAAGATTATGAACTAAAAAACAATTTCATAAACCACATCCTTTCTGAATTTTTCTCCCACTAAAAAGCTTACCCAAGCAAGGGTGAGATTTTTGTCGATGAGATAATAGCCGAGGTAGAGGAGCGGCGTTGCTGCCAATGAGCCAATTGCCGAAATCAACGCGTCGGCCGACGACGAGGGACAGCATCGGAAGCAGAGTTTGCCATCCTTCCACAACTACAAAACGTAGAACAACGTAAAATTAGTGGCCATAAATTAAGGGTCAAGTTCACTAACCTGCGCCAGAATCACACCGCCGGAAACGCCAAAAATTCCCGAAGCACACGTTATCACACCAAATATCAGAGCGGTGCTAAAAATTGGGAGATGTTTTAGCTAAACTAAACGGTCAAAATAAACAGCGAAAGACTCACCCATCACTTTTATCCTTATCTAGCTTGCTTGTGTCGTTGAGGCCCTCCTGAGCAGCGAGAGCGTGCTTCACGGCCGTCGGCGCCCACCACGAAAGTGTTCCCACGACGAAAAGCATCGTAGTATAGCCGATGTTCACCCAAATATATGACCTCCTGAAAAAATATCCAATTAGTACGACAATTTTGTGATTTTCATAAACCACCAGGAACAAAATCAAGCAGAAAAATCTTTGCAATTTTTTTCTACCACATTCGGAATAACTTGCATTTAACACATCCCCTTCCAGAATTTCAAAACTTTTTAGTGTACTCCTACGTAGGCTTAGCCTAAGACTTTGACTAATGTGGTTTTCGTCACTTCATACTCGATTTGAACACTTTTTTGGAATTTTCGCGTTAATTTTTCAAACCTCTTACTTCGACACCAAATACTTCAACTCGTCCATGTATGATGAATTGTTCGCCTCCTTTTTCGCAGCATTCATAGTCGAGGTCGCTGAGTTCGCCTCCAGATCGCCGGCGGCGTTAGTGTTCGCATCGATGTCGGCGACGGCAGCGCTGCGCGACGTCTTTTTTCTTGGTTTGTTCTTGTTGTTGGGAGGAAGTAGGGCATTTTGCTCACGTTCAGCCACGCCGCGCTCCGGCTCCGCGATGAACATAACTAGCAAGATGACCGCGATGACGCCGAGCGGTGGCGTCACGCGCACGCCCCACTGCCAGCCGCCGAAGTGCGATGCTGCCTTCGATCCAGCGATAAAGCCAAGGCCACTGCAAAAGATTTAACATAGCCGCATCATATACATATTTGCGACCCACTCACAGCAATAAAAATAATCTTTTCCCTCAGATAAAAAAAATGAAAAATCGAATTTCGCAAAATTTATAGAAATACAGGGTGGCGGAATTTTTCCCCGATCGTATTTTTGGCAATTCTCAAAATTCTTTTTATTTTGTTCCCAATACTATAGGCAATTGTTTGACACCAAGTTGGTATATGTTTTGACTAGGATGTGCTGTGAACGTATCAATATTCGATGTGATTTTGTAGAAATGGAGTATAACGCTCAAGAAAAAACTTGGTGTATTGTTTGGTAGGGAATGTCTGGTTTGCCTAAAAATGTTCAAAGTGAGTATCGCAAAATTGGCCGCAATGTGCATGTTCCTGACCCGAAGACAATCAAAGACTGGTGCAGCAAACTTTTGGACACATGAAATTTCATGTGTCCAAAAGTCAAAACATATCTACACCAATTTGGTGTCAAACAATTGCCTAGAGTATTGGGAAAAAAAGAATTTTGAGAATTGGTTACGAAATAAAAAAAGTTATGCCAAAAATACGAACGGGGAAAAATTGCTCCACCCGGTATATAAAAAATGAATTTTACCGCTCGTAAAAAAAGAAAGTGAAACTCTTAATAACCTATCATTTTCAAAAAAAAAAAATCCGAAAAATTCAGTGCAAATCTCTACCTCCCGAAAGGAATGGCAAAGTAGAAAAACATGAGGATTCGACTGCGCAATTTGCCGACGAACAAATCAGCGATAACTGTGGGCGCTATTGTGGAGAATGAAGCCTCGCCAATTCCCACGGCTCCTCGCAGCAACATGAACAGCCACAATCCCTACAAATAATAACATCTTATAACTTCATTAAGTAGTCGTTTGAAATTATTTGGGCAAAAATTTTATCCGAGGTTCCATGGTATCTCTTTCTCACTTTGATCAAAGCCCACAGATCTCTAAAAGTTAAAAAAATAAGAGTTTCGATGAAATAATTTATTTACAAAAAAAAGGTTTTTCATTTCACCCCCATGATGACTAACTAGAGAACCATAGCCACACATGTGTCGACCCCATATCCCTCCACACAGCTCAAAACCTTTGATAAAAATTTTTGAATAAATTATTTCAAAGGAATAAATCATCTTAAAAGTCATTAATTACTATACCTTTTTTGAAATAATAATTTTTTTGAACTAAAAATAAATTTACTCCAGACGGAACGAAAGAGGAAGCGAACACGGCCCAAATCCATATTGTCAATCCGCAGATCATGATGAATTTACGGTTGTAGCGATCGCCCAAAAAGCCGCAAATCGGCGCAAACACCATGAAGAAGCAGACGAATACGGTCTGCAAACGGCCGGATTCCGCGTCGTTCATGTGAAAATATTCTTGCAAATCCGTTAGAACGCCTAAAAATATAAATAATAATAATCCCGCATCCCTCGGAAATGCAAAAAAAAATTTTTTAACAATATTAATTTCAAAATTTTTGCCAAAATTAAGAAAACTTTATTATAATAGCACTAAATTTGTTTCTATTACAATAAGACAGAAAGATCCTGCACGACGCAAAAAAAACAACTAATAAACAACCGCGCAATATGGCCGAAAAATAACCAAGCGGGAGGAATATTTTAAAAATACATAGCTTTTAGCTTCTCTATAATGTGCTATTAGTTCTATCTCCCGACACCAGCGGAAATATTTCTTCTTGAGCACCACGTGCAGCGTAACCCTCATAACAGAAAAAAATCTTGAAAAATTTTCGAAGTAAACCCCACCAGAAATCGTATATCTGTCCATGTAGTTGAGTAGGTTGATGAAGAATAATATAGCAACGTGGGTGACGCATTTGAACGTTGTCATCGAACTGGCCCGCCTAAACTTTTATTAAATTTGTTAAATTATTTTTAACCCAAAAACTTCTTTATGTGTTTACTATTTATTTATTTTTTTAAGTAATTCATTCGTCCCCCTCCCTCAACTTCCTCACCCCAATTAAAATTGTCGTAAGGTCAAAGTTCAAATTACTATGGTTACAGCTTGTAAGATACAAATTCTTGTGTTATAACCCTCTCTCAGATGTTTGATGGGTTTTTGTTATGTAGTATGACCAAAAATATCCGAAAAACTTACATTGAATATTTCGCATTGTCGGTCGCGGTGGCCGAGCTGACCCTTGAGTTCGGCGTACTGGGCGCGGTGCCAACGCTCTGCGCATTATTGCTTGTGCTGGGCTGATCCATACACAAACAATAAGAAAATATAGCAACCGCTACAGTGAAAAAAATTAAAAAATGTTCGCTAAAATTAAAAATTTGTTAATGCATCCATAGCAAATAAAGCAAATATTATGCGAAGAATGTATTGACGGAAAAGTAAATAAAGCCAAAAATTGCGACCCAAATTTGGTCTTTTTAACTAGAATAATAAGAATTTAGAGACGAAAATTTTCTACCAACCTTCCAAATTCAATTGCAAACTTTACAAAATTATAGAAATATTTTGATAATTCTGGTAGAAGACATTTTAATTTATTAAAATAAAATCGACGAAAGTTTGCAAAATCTACGAAATATAAAGATAGACTAATTTAAGTAATAAAAAACACCTTATGATAATCGATTTAATCGTTTAGTTAGAAATTCCACGAATTTAAAAATCATTACACGTTAAGTGAGACAAAATAATAGGAACCACCATGTGGGAAAAAAGATGTAAAACACAGGAAAACAACGCAAACAGTTTTTTTTTATGTAATGATGAGAAAATCTGTTTGCAAGAAGAAAAGAAAACAAACTCCAGGAAGGGAAGCGATTCAAGAACCGCGGAAAATGTACACGCACACATACACAAACTACATAGAACGTGAGGGAAATAAGAACAGCGTGCTTGCTGTTATGCAAATTATTGTTATTTTGCAAAATTGATAATATCAGCAAGCAATTAATTCTATGGAATTTTTTGCTGGGTGAGGGTATTACACGAAACATGAAATCTACCTTTGTAAAAGCAGGGCTGATTGGGCAAACACTGGAGGCAATGTGTCGCACACAACGAGGAAACACAAAAGATACGATTTTAGGCTCTTTTAAAACCATATCAATATCATTTCGCCACAACAATTAAAAAGTGGAAGTCCACTTTTTATTCTCTGATTGTCTGCAAAATCTGCCCGTTCCTATTAAATAGTGTACTATCTAATCTCGTTCTTTCCTACCATTTCCGGATTTTGCTAAGCAGTGATGAATGAACAATGAATTTATCTCGGATAAAAATAGGCGGGGGGCCGGGGGGTTACCGGTCGAAGGAATAAGTTTAAAATTTGGTCGAGAGTCGTACGACATTCAGTCAATTCTTTTTCGAATTTGAGTCCTGCGACATAAACATACGTAAATGACAAAATGTTGGGTTTTGACCATTTTTTGAGTAATGTTGAACAAAATTTTTTGATTGTCAAATTTTTTTGATTTGTTATTTGATATATGTAAATTGGATTAAATGATTGATCCAGGTTTCTTCGAATGCCCGTAAAGCTTTAAATCAAAAATTCAAAAAGTCTCGCACTTTTAAATTATGCGTCACATTTATTGGTCGTAAAAAATCATAAATCGTGTTCGTGCTTTAAAAAACAAACATAACACACTAAAAAGTTTTATCACACATTGTAAAATTTATTAGAGAAAAAATGGAATTTTTTTATTTTTCAAACAATTGAAACTCTCTTTTCCACAATCCACATAACTTTAGCATTAGTTTTAATCAATATTTAATTTGTATAATTTTTATCAATTTTTGAACAACAAAAAAGTACACAAATATTGTGCTTGATTGAATCGAAGAAAAAAATTTGTAAAGAGCAGAAAGATAGGTTAAAATAAATTTTGTATGGGGATGAGTAAGATAAATAATGAATCATCAAAATCGAATTAAATGTAAAATTCCGAGAATTTACAGCGTAAACTGTTCTGAATTTTTCCGTTTAATTTCGAGTTTAGACATATTTTGTTAGTTAAATTAACCAATATATTTATTTTTAATGCTTCTTTTTAATTTAATTTAATTAAAACTAAAGCGGTTATTTATCAAAAAATAATTGTACATATTGTGTCGATAAACACAAATTGTATATCGAATTACTGTTTTTGAACTTCACAATTAATTTTCCGATGTTACCAAAAAATCCTCTAAATGTATTTCCCATTTTATCGACAAATTAAACATTTCATTCTCATTATTTTTGCGAAAATTTTTGCAAATTTATTCCTCTAGAAATTTGGAAATATATGTAGGTACATCTTTTAAGTAAAGAACCTCCCGTGTGTTCCCGACTTACAATAACTCACTTGTTGTACTACCGTAGAGCTTAGCCTTCATTTGCAAAAACATATAAAAGCAAGTGAAAATCACAGATTTCCTTCACTAAATATTTTTATTTTTTCCACATTGGCCCATTGAGCCTAGGCACATTGGGCTAATGTGAAAAAACTATATGTATAACGTGGCTTTTTATGTCGTTTGTTAAGGTTAGCGAAGGCATTTTCGCTATTAACTATATGTTTTTAAACATTTTTTTTTAATTTTAACCATTATATTATGGCAGTAAAGATCGTGCCAATTAGATCATACTACATATTTTATTGAAACATCAACATTATTAAAGGAAACATATTTTTAATCCAAAAAAAGATGAAGACGAGAAAGAGTGAAAAAATAAGAGTGAATATCAAATTAAAGGGAAATATAAAAAATTCGGAAATAAAAAAATAACAATACTGGTTAAACTCAACTTAGTAATTTGGATATTGCTAATCCTTTCCCTGTAATTCCCTGATTTGAAATTGTCACTGCTTTCTTTTCTGCAACGATGACGAAGGCGGCTGTTCCTCCCTCGTCACCGTATTTGTGTCTGCGCATTTTTTTCAAAAAGATCGCCAGGGAATCTAAACTTGCATACATACATATATGTATGTGCGTAACAGGAAATTTATTATTGTACATACTTACTAGATCTCGTTCTATCTGCTCAGTTTTTTCAAAAGGTAAATCAGTAAATATGAACCACAGTTAGTTTTTTTCAAAATGTAAGTAAGTTGAAATAATTTTGAATTTGAGAAGCGAATATTTCCAAAAAACCACACCTATAGCGCCGAAATGGGCGTTTTACAAATGTTTTTGCTGTATTAGCTAATTTTTGACAATTTAATGTGTTACGTTTATTATTATTATTGTAAGAAAAAGCTCGTCAACCTTAACATTTTATTCATTTACATTTTCTCTACCAGATTTCGTTAAATGTCAATTGGCCTTTGCACATATGCGCAGCACCCGCCTAAAAAGGAATTTTGTGATTTTAGATTGCCTTGATCTGTACATATATGTTGTAGCAAAAATATTAATAAATTATTAAGAATATTGAAAAATTCGTTCAAAAGGTATTTAACGAGAATTTGATTCTCTATCGAATGGTCTTCTAATCTAAATTTGGCCAGTGGAAAAAAATGATTTAATTTTAGTCAAAATTTCGACTTTTCCGAGGTTGCCTTGTAATTGGCCACGAAATCGTTAATTCTTAACCAAATGGTTGACGTGTGCTTATTTTTTCCGTGCCTAATTTTTTCCACGGTACCGCAATTCTCAGTGTCTATGTATTAGCAAAAACTATGCTAAATTTTTGTCATTATTAATAAAAAAAACCAAAATATTTTGAATAAAATAATAAATGTATATATATATATATATGAAGATGTAGCCATTTTTAAATACAGAATGAAGAAAAATTCATAAATCGTTTATTTTCCGATTAATACCTCCTCGCCGAAGACAAATTTTCAAATTGAACTGACCAAAGAACACAAAAGTAAAACAAAAAATCAATAAAATAAATCTTTTACAATTAAAAAAAGGCGAAATTAATGAACGCAAAAATAACGCACAAGTATTTGTACATAATTACAATTTGCGCATTTAATCGATTTTCTTTTGTTGGAATTATCGATGTCTTTCACGTGTGTCCCATTTTTATTATTTGTAAATTTTGAAATGAACGAACACAACGATGTCATTTTTATTTTCGAATGCCAAATATTCGTTTTGGCGCAAATGCTCCGTTGGCCGTTGGTGGCGCCCGAAGCGGTCAAAATTTTGTTGGCCATGAACTTTCTCACCGTAAATTTTCGTCATCATCATCAACGATTCGCCCACATTCTGTGCCCATAATTTGCAATAAATTTCTTATTATATTTTTGGTTCTTCTTTCGATTTTGCCAAAATTCGCGGCCGCCGTCGACGGCGATTATCGGCTGTGGTGCTACACGGGTCTGAAGTACCACGTCGGGCAGGAGGTACGCCAGGATAATATGGAATGCAAAGAGAAATTCACGTTCAAACCATACTGCTACAAATTCACCGCGCACGCCGCCCTTCAGGAAGTCGAGAAGATCGGGTGCGCAACAATTTTGTGCGCGGTAAAATTTCCATTAACTAGTCATACATAATCCGATATCGCAATTTTCCTAACACAAAAAATTCCATGGTCGTCTCTATTTCAAGAGATAGCTTTATTATTCGCTTATCTAATCAGTGGGGTCATCAAGGTTGGGCAAGGAGGGAAATTCCCCACCGATAAATATTTTTATAAATTTTTCCCTATGATTTGGAATAAAAAATCCCATCATGAAAAATTTCTGGCGACACCACTGCATCAATTATTTCAAAATGATTCCACATTTTCAATTTTCACTGATGAGCAGGTCTCAACTGTCTCAATTGCTGGCCCAAAAATTTTTCATGAGGGTAAAAGCCAAAAATTCAAAATTTCCAAAGTTTCAAGATCGAGATTCCAAGTTAATGGTGTTTTTGGAACGCTTTCGACAAGCTCTTTATTTCGACATTAAAAAAATTAACAAAAAATCATAAAAAATTTCTCCATTCAGAACTAAAATTTCGATAATTCGCGGTCACGAAAAAAAGAAACTTTTCAAACTTTTAGGGAATTCGAAATCACTGCGCGGACATCGAATTCCAGGGCGTCAGCGGACGAATGTGTTGTTGCAACAATCAAAATTATTGCAATTTTTCAACGCGACCGCAAATCTCACACCTCATTCCGCTGAGTTTGCTCGCACTTTTTGTGATATTGAAAAGTTTTGTATCCATTTAATTAATAAACAAAAAATAGTGCAAAGAACTCCTTAATCCTTGCTAAATTTGTCATATTTTTTAAGTGAATAGAAAATAATTTTCAAAAATAAAAAATAGCTTACAAAATAATAGAATTCACGGCTTATCGAGATAAAATATTTTATATTCTTTAAAAAAGAAGAAAAAAGTGTATGTAAAAATGTGAGAAAAAATGAAAAATACCAATAATCTTACGACAAAACGCCATCTCTTACGACAAAACGCCAGAAATTCAAATTTTTGAAGCGTTGTTTTGACGCGCCTTTTTCATCTCTGCGAGAAGCGTTTTTTTGTGGAATTCGGTAACCTAAAAATCACCTCTCTGTCCATTAAAATTTCACACAATATTCGCATTTTTCAATAAGGTCATTGAAGAAATTTTCTGCCCAATTAATTTTTTCCACCTTTTTTCAATTTTAATGGGCGTTCATTTTTTAAATATTTCAAATTTACATCCCATTTTTATCGTGAATTTGAAAGCAAAAATCACCTGCGTTTCGTTTAGAGAGGATTGTTCCGCCCATTTCAGCAGATTATCGTAGACGTTTCCGTCCCTGCGTCCTAACACGGAGTCCAGTTCTCGGTCGCTGAACGCGAACGAGTCGACGATCGGCACGGCCTGTGGGCGAATTCGCTTCAACGTCGCGTAGTAGTCTTCGCGAATTTGCGTCAAATCTCTGCCGTTCAGCCAACCGTCCTAAATTTTTTAGCTCGTAAATAAAATAAAATTTGAAAAACATTTCGACAGTTTTCCCTTCAGCTATTTTCAGGAGTATCCAAATGTCAAACAGAAAGTTTCTTAAAGCAAATATACTCCAATCACTCGATAAAATTTTCTACCTCCATGACGGATCCCGAGCATTCCATAAGCTCATAAGCCAGGAAAATGTGCAATATGTCGCTCAGCACCGCTCGAACACTCGAATCGCCTATTTTCTCCACGTTTTCAACGAAATTGCGCGCCAAAAACGTTCGCGTATGTGCGCGAGCCGCCTACAAATTTCAGCATTTAACAACAATTCGAAGAGCGGTCAACATATAACAGATAAAAATATTTTAGAATCAAAAAATGGTACGTAAGTACGTAAACGAAAAAGCCACCTTCGTCCAATCCACAGCCGTCTCATTCCACGCAATTTCGTGTGACAAGCCGTTGGCCTTCAACGCCTCCAGTCGGTCGAACGCCAACAGCATCAAACGCAACGATAAGTGCTCAAACGCTCGTAAAAATGATTTCGAATCGTGCCAAGACATATTTCGCGTTCGCTTCAAATCCCCTTCGCCAGCAAATAAATATTTGGCGAATGGACCGGCGGCGGCGGCCGCTGCGGTACGAGCCGGCGAGCGGATCTCCTGGGCGCGTTTTAGCAAATATCTTAAAGACCTTTTTTAACCAGGAACGATCAGGAAAATCTCTTCACAATTAAATATTACAAAACATTTCTCTTTCATAGAGGTGGTTCAATATCGTTAAATCTGAACTATATTTTTTTAATTGTCCTTTACTTTGCGGAAAAAATCCTACTTTCCCAGCTGCAATAGCAAAACCATGTTTTCGCCCTCGTACGTACAACCGCCCACGGCCGTCGTGTAGATGATGGGAATGCCGCTGGCGTTCGAGTAGCCGTGTCCACCGCACGCCATTCGGCACTGTTCAATGCCCAACACCGTGTGATGGGTGACTTGCGCCTTGAGGCCCGAGCCGAGTCCGTGCAAATCCGCTAGTACGCCCACCTTGATTTTTTTCATCAAAATTTTTAGTTTTCATAAAAAAGCAAAATATTCATTTTTCAGATCGAAATTTGTCCAAAAATATACGTTCAATTACTCCTAAATCCAGTAAAACTCTAATACATACGCTTCCCGCATTCAAATCACTCATAACGCTATAATACAGTTGACGAATGTGTGAGCCGGCGAAGAAAAAGGCAAAAGCGCGTGCCAATTGCGGAAAGAGTCGATGCTGTTGGGTTTGGTAGTCGAGTACCTTCACCTCGCCCGCACTACAAAACAGCCTTACAAAATTATGGAAGTCAAAAATGCAATTCAACCTATCCATTTTTAAAGGAACAGATGCATGAGGCCACTAAGCCCAAAGCCCCCGTAAATGTGAATCTAAACAAAACCTTCAAAATTATTACATTACTCCTTTCCTAAAATGTTTTTGTATCTACAACCCCCACCCCCGCAAGCATGAACCGCTGCTCACCCGAGCGTAATTTCGCCCTGACGGCGCACGCACGAGTAGCGAATGGCGATCGTCGCGGCGGACGCCAAATGAATGCCCATGACGGTGATCATTACCGTCCGCACGTACATCATTCCCGTGTAGTTGGCCTTGGAGTGAATCGGACGAATGTACTCGCCGCTCTTCGTCACCTGAAAAGATTCCCAACTTAAAATTTTTAAATTTATTTGATAATCTGACTTCATTTTTGGAATCAGCATCCGAGATAGGCCCCGAGTACATGTTTCAAGCAGGACTGGGGCTTGAATCACGGATAATTCCAGCTCAAAATTCCATATTCTCTATTTTGGTCTCAAAATTTACAAGGTCTATGATGACTGTACAATTTTTGAAAATTAAAAGAAAGTTTTGCCTTTAGATTATACTATAAATGAGTTGACCTGCGCGTGTCTCATGAGCATGTTGCGTCGTGGGATTCGCACTTTATTCAAACGCAGATAGCCGTTATCGTTCGTGTTTATGCCGAATTTTGTGCCGATATCGCCAGCGGTCACGCCTAAAAATCGACAAAATGTTACTGCTAAAATAAATACATAATCACTTTTTTGCGCAGAATAAAACAAATTTTTATTTTAAAAACAATTACTCCGTTTTATTCATCAAATAAATTCAATTCCTCCCACCCCCCTCCCATTCCGCAAAAATCCCACCAGGAAACGTCAAATGCGAGTCTAGGTCCCGCAACGGCACCAGGAAGAGGTGGGGGCCGTGGCTGAGGACGCGCGTCCTGCCACACGCAATACCGTCATTCGCGCTGGCTAGCGTCAAAAGCTGTGCGACGACTATCGCGTGCGTGGCCACTTTGCCCAAATTTCCCGGCCAGAATTTCGTGGCCGTGACGGTGGGCGTGTCGAGAACGAATTCGTCGCGGGACGCATCGAAGAACGCTGTGGTTTCGAGATTTTTCAAGTTTGTTCCTGCAAAATGTAAATCATCGAAAAAATATCAAAAAAAATTTCAAATGTTTATTTGAACTTGATAATCTTTAGCTTCAAATTCCAAAAAACAAATTTAATAATTAAACTTTAATTAAAGTCTCTTCATTGGAGTTCAAGAACCTTTTCCAACAACAAAGTATAAAAATTAATTTATAAAAAAATAATGGTAAGATTGCCATTTTTGCAAAAGAAATTTTTTTATTTTGACAAAATTTTATTCGACTTTTAAGTGCGGTCCATTGTGAGAGTGAGGAGAGGGGAAAGGGTGAGAACCAGCGCCTCTCAGACCAAAAGTCCCATTTTTTAAAAATAACTTTGTGCATCATGCCCCCCTCCAATTTTTCTGACCCCTGCCAGATATGTATCGGGGAATAAAGGGGGCGTGCAAACCGTGGCCGATTTCCGTCTGCGCGTAAACGACGTTGATGTGACGCGCCACCATTTTGGGCAGCCATTCTGCAGCCTGCTCCTCGTCACACGTGTTCACCATCGTCGGCAAGGCCATGCCGTAGTGGAGGCCGTACGGCGTGCCGTCAATGCCCAAAACCAATCTGCAAAACGTTAAATTCAGGAAAAAAGAAATTAAGTTCATCAGTGTTTCTAAAGCAGTATTTCCAAAATTATTTTAACTTTAGCCAAAGTTAAATTTCCCCGTTCCCACGATTTTTTGGAATCCCTAAATATTCTACCAGCCATGGAGATGATCGATATCCAGTGCTGGAACTTGAATCCGCTGTTTGAATCCGTATTCAAAACGGATTCAAGTCCCATCACTGTCGATATCTCAAGGGATAGCCCATTAACAATGGTGGGGTTTTGTGAAATCAAAAGTACTCAAACCTTTGGACACCGAAGCGCTGTCTGTGATAGAAAAAAGCGCAAAAAAGTGGAAAAATAAGGTCAAAACAACAAAAAGATCAACATTTTTTGGAACCTTGAGTAGGCCTAAAAACGCTTTCGAAATTTTTTGTTGGAGTAAATAATAATTTTAGTCCTCAGTCCTCAGCACAAAAAATATTTTTCGGGGAACTCAAAAATTTCTTACGTATAATAGTAGTGGTGTTCCTCCTGCTTGCTCACATCAATGGCATGCGGCGCGTGCTTGGCTGCCTCAATCGTCTAAAATTAGAATAAAATAAAAAATGCTAGATTCTGGAAAAAAGTATTTTGGAAATGGCGGGAGAAAGAATGAGAACGGAATTAGATAGATATTATTAAATGCATATGAATAATGGGCAGATTCAACAAGAGAGTTAGAGAAAGTGGACTTCCGATTTTTAATTGTCGTGACGGGACGTGATGCCGGCAGCTTTTTCAAAGAAAATAAATTATTTTCATAAAATTTAAATAAGCAAAGGAATTTTTGTGGGGAAAATTTTGTAAGGGACCTTTCAAAAAAGGTTACGACGATATTTCGGTACATCTTCAGTTCCCCCCCCCCCCCCCGACCAAAATTTTAACTTTCTTATTTTTTTCCATGACGTTATTAAAAGTAATCTAGAATCGTTTTGCAGCCTTCTTAAAAACATTCAAATATTTTATTGACCAGCAAAAATTTGGTCAGGGGGAGGGGGAAAACTGAAGAAGTGCCGATATTTCTCCCGCCCGTAAAATCAGCTACACATAACTAAGATATAACTACCCGTCTCGAGACGCTCTCCATCCGCTCCTCACGGCTCATCAACGCCTCCGGCTTATGCGGCTGCAATTCCGCGTGCCGTTCCACGTAGGCGGCGATTTCGAGTCGTCGGCGAAATCGCTCACTGCCCTCCCAAATCACCTCCGCCAACGCGTCCGTGGAGAAGGTGGCGCGTCGACGTTCGGCGCTCAGGTCCGGATTCTCCGCCGACACCGATGAAATTACTGGCATTTTTCAACTGGAAAACATTCATTGTTTACATTCGCATTTTTTGCAGTTTTTTGGTTGTACATATTAGCTCATTTTTGACAATTTCTGAGAGAATTGGTGTCCGTTAGGATTTCGGTGATCACCTCCGATTTTTTTTATTTTAATGTTGAGGTAGTTGAGGGAATGCTGCAATCCCGGTCTCAAACCGGGTATACGGTAGATAGGGTAAAAGTTACGGTATTTTCGTTTTTGGTCAATTTACATAAATAACTGTAACACAGTGATTTCTAATCGAAATCAGTCGAGCGACAATAAATGTAGCACGTTTTAAAATGTTGCATTTATTGCCATAATAAAGAGCTCGTTAATCGGAACATTTTACGCATTAACACTTAACAAAGCAGCTTTTAACAAACCAATAAAAATTACAATTAAAAATACAATGAAAGTGCAAAAAAGATAAAATTCATAAAAAAATTTAAATTTCATAGAGTTTGAAAAAATTGTTTACTAAAATGATGAAAATATTTAAAATGGACAAGGTTAAAATTTGATGATCGAAAAGGCTTAAACTAAATCAGTAAAGTGAAACATCTACATACGTATCAGGAGTGGGCCGCAAATGAATTTCAATTGCGAAAACCGCAAATCGCAAATAAATTTTTATTTTCGCAAATCACAAATCGCAAATTTTTGCCAAAAAAAATCCACAAAACCGCAAATCGCAAACCGCAAATTTTTAATTAAAAAAATTTTTTTGTAAAAAATTTTATTGGAAAAGTCGTTTGCAATAGGATCAATAATAATAATGTTATACCAAAGTCAACATCGCGGATTTGAAAAAAATAACTGGTTCCTATTTTTCAAGATTTGCAAAAAATTTGCGAAAAATAGCCGATTTTTCGCAAATCGCAAATTTTTCCTCAAAAAAGCCGCAAAACCGCAAATCGCAAATTTTACCAACGTTAATACGTATTTAATAAAAAGTATACAAGCTTCAAAAATAATGTTTACCGTCCAGAGATAAAAAAAATTACAGAAATATTTTGACCAGATAACAAAAAATAAAAAATCATAAAAAATACATAATTAGTAGTTTTTTTTCTGCGAAAACGTATTGTACACTAATGTTAGTATAGAATAAATAGTAAAATTAAAGTTTGAGTAAAAAATTAAATTGACAAATTTATTATGCGTAATTAGAGTATATACATATGTATACATATATAGGATTTTGAAGAAACCGAAAATTTTCATTAAATTATGTGAAAATCGGCAGAGGGGTTGTAAATCTAAAAATTTTAATTTATACCAAGGATTTATGAGATTTTTTAACACGGATCTGAGCAATTGTCAACGGTAACCATATGTGCGAGCTACAAAAATGTAAAGTATACTAAAGTATACTTTACATTTTTGTAGTTTTGTAATATGAACGCGTTAATAAATTTGATTATTCATTCGATTTGCTTTCTGCAGTGAAAATCGGTTGTCTCACAACCAAATATGTGAAGCTATTTATTTTTGTTTTCCGAAAAAAAAGTTCTACTTTTAGCGTAGCTTATTCTGCTTATAGTCTTTTGTAATACTTTATTCGACAACCCCAAAAACCTCGCATATCAAAAAAACTTGTCCTCCGTATGAACAAATTAAACACATTAGTACCCGCTGCCTCCCGCCTACCATTTATATGGTATCCTACCATTGGTAGATATGTAGGTACAACTGAATCGCGAAATAAACAAAACCAATTTTGAAAAACGTCTGACATTTTCGAGGTTAATTTGGGAAGAAAAGGATCAAAAATTGGCGGAATATGTAGATAAAAAACGAAATAAAACAAAACAAAATGTGTAATGAAATAATGAAACTATGCGTATGCGTATGTGTTATTCTGCAATTTATTTCTTAGAAAACACAATTTTTGTAGTAACAAAAAATTGCGTAGGGAAATTTACGAATATTTTTTCAAAGATAATGGAGCAATCATTTTTTACAATAATTATTGAGAGATGGTCACTGAATAATTAAGGAACTCGAAAATGACTCAAAAACAAAAATATGCTGCAAAAACACAAAAATTACCAAAAAAAGTGCAAAAACATAAAAAATAGAAATATATTGTTGTTTTTACTAACTCGTAGATCCCCATACGGTAGATGTTTGTGAAGAATTACCGTAATTTAAAGAATTATCGTAAATATATTTACAAATATATATATATATATATATATATATATACAATTTTCGCTAAATTTTATGTTTTTTGCTTCTTCAAAATTAAAAATTTTCTTTATTTATGTGGAAGTTCGTATAGTAAATTTTATAATTTTTCGTATATATGTATAATTTCTTACACATATACATACATAAAAGTAGATTATGTTTTTTTCCTATATATAATTTATATATAATTTTTTACATATGTATATAAGTAGATGAGTTCTGTGTGTATGTACACATTTATGTACCCATTTAGGTGTAAGCGTGAAATATGAACGTTATATTCACTGGTTAGGTACAGTTATTGTGCACAATTAGCGCTTCAACTTTCATGGTCCATAATTTTTGATAATATTTTTTGAATGTTACAGTGTGAACGCAAGTAAACGTACAAAATATGTAGGTGATAAACGTAATACACGGGGTGACGTGTACGTGGCTTGTGTACGTGGCCCGAAGATATTATACATACATATTAGATTTTTGAATAATATTTTTTGGTGAAAAGTTGCATTTCCCTCTATTATGTAATTGATTTTATGAAGAAAAAACATTTATTTTGAATATTTTCAAATTTATTTTCTAATTCAGCACATTTTAAATTTTCAAAAATCATTAAAAAATAATCGTGGGATTAATTTGCCAATTTAACAAAAAATGTATTCTACAAAAAAATACATTTTTAGCTAATTAGGCTTTATTGTTGGTTTGCTATTGAATAAAAGCAAGAATTTAATGGTAAATTTATGAGATTCTTCACAATATATGATATAAGCAAAGTGTCTAAAATACATACATTTGAACAAAATTTTTTATTTTTACGTTAATTTAAATCCATTTTTTGTTAATTTGAGTCCAGTTCAACGGATTGATCACATCACTCCACACGATTTATTAAATTTTTAACTAGTATTTACATATTAGTCATCCTCATACACATCAGTGAGTTCTAGCTGAAATTGGTTAGCGGCAGGTAAAGTTGCATATATGTATGCATATATCTAAAATTTCTGACATTACCGTAGCTTTTTGTGAGTTGATTTCGATAAATATGGATGTAGATATGAAGCTAAAATCACATAATAAAACTCATTCGCCATTAAATTTTCGGCAATACAGGGTGCGCTAAAAGTTCTGTAACGGAGTTTTTACTCAATAAAAAGTTTATTTTCCAACAAAAACAAATTCATTTTCTGAGAAACAATAGACAACTGTTCTGGCTACGACATATTCAGTCGGTTTTGGTGTGACCTTCGTGCGCTTCGATACAGAGCGTCAGACGAGTCCGAAAATTTGTGGCCGTGGCGCGCGCCTCTTCCGGCTATATTCAAGCTCAATATTCTCCAGCCCTAAGGCAATATCAAATCACGCTGAGTTAACATGTACAATTTTCATAAAAAATTACACATATTATTTAAGCCATGGAGAATCAGATTACAACAACAGTTTATGTGAAGGACAATTAAAACAATCGTGTCACTGAAATTCCGTTACAGAACTTCTGGCGCGCCCTGTATAGAAAATTCGCTACAAGTGAAATGAAAAATTCCACATATTACGCCATACTCAGGGATTAATTCGAAGAAATTTTACACAAAAAACCGAAAAATATTTGCTTTTCTGAAGTTTTACGAAAAAAATGAAAGACTAAACAAGAGTGTTTTGACTGGAATCCGTCAATGAATACTCACCACAGGCTGAAGTGAATAACTTTGCATAGATTTTGAAAATTCAACTTTTATTTGTAGGGGAAGAATTAAAAAACGAAAAACTACAAAATTCAAAAAAATTCAAAATCCCCACAAAATAAAAGTCGGGTTTAATAATACACAAATCTTACATTTGAAAATGCGAGGCGAATCCGGCTTCATGTGTGTATTCATGCGTGTATGTGTGGTGCAACGGAAATAATTTTTCAATTTCGTAATTCGTAAATCGTAAATTTTGAACCAAAAAAGCCGTAAATACGTAAATCATAAATGTTATATATATGTGTGTGTATATGCGGTGTGTGTTTGTATGTGAGATATGTAAAAAAGGGAAACTGTTTCTTATTTTTCAAAACCGTTTCTCATTTGCCAAACCGTCTTTTTCCACTTGCCAAGCTCTGCGTGCGCGGCATATATATATATATATATATATATATATATATATATATATAATATATATATATATATATATATATATATATAAACTACAAATATTTTTTATTTTTCGACAATTCATCAATAATTTTTCATCGACGCTCTTAAAAGTACAAAACGAATTAGCATTAATCATAAGCGACTATTTTTGTTAAATGATGGAAAAATAAGGGATTATTATTATTTTGTTGCTTTTTAATTAATGACTTAATCATAATATTTAATTCTCAACGGCAAAATACGTTGAAAGGTAAAATATTCATTATTTTACTTTACTTTCCTTTTTCGTAGCTGTGTAATGATTTTAAAAGCGATTTTCTGTAATTTTGCAAAAATTTGTCCTGGGCCAAAAAGCAGCTAACGAGTTTTTGTTAAATTTACATTTTGGGGCGATTCTGAGATGGCGAAACGAAATCTGGCACTGGTTGCTGAGATATGGCTGTTTTAATATTTATTGTATGTCGGGCACAGCTAAAAATAGCAGAAAAACCGTGTTTTGTTGATTTTTTGTGCCGAGTTACTGTAACCCCCAAGTATATTATATCATTCAACGCGTCTTCTGACGTTCTTTTAGAATACTATATTAAATTTTTGAATACATTTCGCCAAAAAATCAATATTCAAGTTTCAAAAAATTTGCAGTTTTTAAAGGAAAAGTGCTCTTTTTAATGCCCGGGCCATCGGTTTTTTTACGTTATCTGAAAGAACGTAAAGAACTGCGCTGATTAGAGCAAAAAAATTTTAGGGTTTG
>SAUE01000043.1:65909-76504 GCA_009724625.1 Deladenus siricidicola
TAAGTTGGAATTGTTTGAACTATTTTTTGTCTGGAATCCGTTTTTTGTTTCTCCTGAATTCTGTTCTTTCTGTTTCTCTTGATTTCTGTTGTTTCTGTCTCTCCTGAATTATGTTCTTTCTGTCTATTGTTTCTCTTAATTCCTGTTCTTTCTGTTTCTCCTGAATTCTGTTCTTTCTGTCTCCTGAATTCTGTTCTTTCTGTCTCTTTTGACTTCTGTTCTTTCTGTCTCTCCGCACGGTGCCGAGATCGGTGAAGCCAATTTTCAAAATTGGCACAATTTTCGGCAAAATTTTTGTCACTCGAGAAATGTGGTATATTTCAGTGGATCCTGCATGAAATTCCGTCATTTTTTTTTTGAAATGTTCCAAAGACAACGGAGTTTCCGAAAAAAATGCCCGCTACGTTCAACAATTCGAAAAAAGGTGTGTGATTTTTAATGTTTAAAGAAATGATTGAAATTTTGAGTTACATTTTGGGTCATATCTCAAAAACGTACGATCAAAAAAAATGGTATCTAACCAAAATTTCTAAATTTTTGAAAAAAAAATTTTTTCAAAAATGTATATACCAATCGATAGGCGAGGGGAATCGAATGTCGATAACATTAATCTTTTTGGTCAACCCCGGGCTGAGTTATACTCCAAAAACCGGGTAGGGGCCACCTACAGTAACCCAAAGGGGCGGAGCTAAAAAATTAATGTGATTTTCGGAATCAGCACCATCGATTACCCCCGTGTATGTGTTTCCAGCCCGAAATCTCTCAGTTTCAGTTTTGGCTTCAAATTTTACATTAGACCTCGGCACCGTGGTGTGCAAGTTGCAAAAAAAACTTCACGCTGTTTTCCTACACAAATCCTTGGCATAGAGTACATTTCCATTTTTTTCAAAAATGGGATATAGTGCACCTGTGAAACATGTGTCCAAAAGTTTGCTGAACCAATCTTTGATTGTCTTTGGGTCAGGAACATGCACATTGCGGCCAATTTTGCGATACTCACTTTGAACAGTTTTAGGCAAACCAGACATTCCCTACCAAACAATATACCAAGTTTTTTGTTCAGCGTTATACTCCATTTCTTCAAAATCACAACGACTATAGATACGTTCACAGCACATCCCAATCAAAACATATCTACACCAATTTGGTGTCAAACAATTGCCTAGAGTATTGGGAACGAAATAAAAAAAGAATTTTGAGAATTGGTTACGAACCAAAAAAGTGATGCCGAAAATACAATCGGGGAAAAATTGCGCCACCCTGTAAATAAATATTATTTAACATTTCTACAAAAGTAGGTCTTTCATTAATCTCAATCTATTTATAATAATAACATTTACTTAATGCCAAAATATGTAAATGAAATATATATTCGGGGACACAAAAATACATTTATTATACTTTGATTGAAAATAAATCTGAGATTCGGTGAATATTGATATAAGTGTTTGTGAGAAAAAAAACTCTTGAAAAACGTTTGTGAAAACAATTTCAAATAACAATGGGCTCCATGTCGGAGCGCGGTGGCGAATGCGTGACCGGCTGATGCAGCAGCGGTCGTGCTTCCGCGGCCGCAAACACCACAACGCCGAGGGGTTTGGCGTGAAATGTGTGGCCATCTGGCACGCCGAGACGCTCACGCACGCGCTCCCGTTCGTCTTCCTCGTCCTCACCGGAAAGCTGGTACTCCGCCGAGGCAGACGTTGGGAAACGGTATTCGACACTCGCCGAGGACGTCCAGGACGGCCGAGCGGTTTTGCGACCCTGCTCTGCACTCTTCGAATTGAGGAAATCGCCAAAACTAAAAGTTGAATCTTCCATTTTAAACAAAAAGTATGATTTTTTACAGTATTCACATTTATTTCGTTACTGAATTTTAAGTTTCTTGTCCTTTATACAGTTTTTGAAATTTAAAAAATTAATATTCTAAAAATAAAAATTAAATAAAAATTCCGCATACTCCTGAAATGTTATGGGCACAATGTGATGAGTTCTGCCGCCGCCGCGTTTCGCGCTCGTCTCGAAGCTCTCGTATTCCACGGAAATTTGCGGCCGCCGCGAGGCGGTGTGGATCAGCGGCTTTACCGGCGACGGTTGATAGGCCGGAAACGGCGGCAGCGGTGGCGGTGAGGTTTTAGGCGCCCATTGTGGCTGAACGGGACTGTCGCCGAAGATTGGCACGGGCGGCGGGCGGCTGCTAGTGGTGCGCGGCGGCGCAGACGGCGGCGAAAGGTCGGACCTGTG
This sequence comes from Deladenus siricidicola, assembly GCA_009724625.1. Lineage (NCBI taxonomy): Eukaryota > Metazoa > Nematoda > Chromadorea > Rhabditida > Sphaerulariidae > Deladenus > Deladenus siricidicola. Next base: position 68,154 of record SAUE01000043.1, read on the forward strand.
TGAGTGAATGTACGTCGTTATCTCTAAATAACTACATATTTTTAAGAATTCATTTGACAGATTTATGCATATTTTCGAAAATCGTTAGACCTATTTTCGAAAACAAATGTATTAATGACGAACATTCGTATTCAAAAAAAGTACCTGTAGACTCGGTAGAGTAAAGGTCTTCAGGCGATGACGCGCCGCCGTTTTGTTCCGAATTGATGAAAACTTCACCGTCGAAATTGTCGACAAATTTCATGTTTGTCAACGCGTTTTGTATGTACTAAAGACATAAAAATTGACGAGAAAATTAGTTGAACCTTGCTTCTCACTATTTTCAGTGAGCAAAAAATTTTTTAAAAATTGTAAAATAATATTTTTGAGGAAATTATTGAAAAATATCAATTATGGATCTCAAAATGGTTTTTAGAAAAAAATAATAAAAGTTTGATCCATAAATGATCGAGAACTAGAATTGCCATTCTTTAAAGAAAGTTACGTACATCGAAAAATCCGCCTCCCACCATTGTGAGGTCGTAAAAGGCCTCGAAGAGCGCCTCGCGCACCTTCTCCGCTCGTCTCGCCTTCACTTCGGCGACGCGCTCCATGCTGACCGCACAGGAGCCAACGTCGACGTTCGTGTAGTGATCGACAGCAGACGCGGCCACTGAGCGTGCAATGAAAAAGCCCTCGTAGACGCTCTCGCAGAGAAATTCTTGGAATTTCTGGGGAAAATTGATATTTTGAGTAGCTATTTGCCACCGGAAGGCTGAGCGATAAATTTATTTTCATAACAACTGTAGCCCACAAAACTTTATTTATGCGAAGGTTAACCTTTTCCAACCTTCAAATTGTATAAAAACAGGTCAACTCTCTTCGGGTTTATCCTATTCTAACCAATCCAAACCATTACAATCATATACGAATGAATTGTCGTATAAAACAACTGCTTCGTATGCTTGCTGATTGGAAATTATCCTAGCATTTTGTACGATGACTGGCGGTTTTAGCTGCTAATGTTTTTGATTGCTCTTTTATGATGGTAGATTACCTGTTTCGAATATTGACTTCGAATTTCCTTCTTGATAAACAACTCGAAATCCTCATTTTTCGTAATTAATCCGAATGATGCTGCCTCAAAACATCTAAAAATTACTTCGTTTTTATTGGACATATGTAGACAAAAAATTGATAACACAAACTTACTATGTATATGTAACCAAATAGTTGTATACTAAATAGTTATATATGTAGTGTAGCATTTTTGTATAGATATTTTCCACTTTTCGAATACAATTCTAATTTGTCAAAGCCAGTTTTAAACAAAATTCTAATTTTTGAACTCGACGGATACCCGAGCAGACGTGGCAGATCCTCCTGCGACCAGATCAGCCAGTTGAGGGACTCGGCCGTCGTTGGTCGAATGTTTCGATTGCACGCGTCGTAGAAGCCGTTGCCGGTGGGATCGATGAGATACTCAAATACGAATGCATGGTTTTATGTTTATATTTTTCAAATACAATATAAATGTGTACTCAACGAATAATAAGAACCGAACACGCTCAAATATAAAACCTATGCAAAACTCGAATATTTTAGTGCAAAAAAATCATTTTCACTTTTTTTGCAAAAAAAAACATTTTCACTAAATTGTAATAGATTAAAAATGAAAAAAATTCGGTTTTCTTCTTGTTACAGTAAATTATAGTGTGGATGTTCAAAAAATACCACTCCATTAGCGTTATTTTCGTAAATCCCGAGCGCATTCGCCGTGTAGTCCCATTTAATGGGCAAACGCGCCGAAAAATGTCGCCATGCATAAAATCGTATCGGCTGGAGCAACTCTTCGCCGGTTATACTGTAAACAAAATCTTTTTTATTTATGAACAGCACAAATTCATATGCAGTAACTATGTATAAAAATTTTTAATTATGACTAAGTAAAACAATTATAAATAATGTGATTGAGAAAACTAATTATATGTAATTATAAAACAAAACCTCTTTGTAGCGTTCAGATTTCCAACCACGACTACTGTACCGTTGAACGTCAGTCGACAAACATTTACACCATAAATTCTTTTGCAGATGCGGTATATCTATATCATTTTTAAATTTCTCTCGCTTTTATTTACTGTTCTAATAATAAAAAGTATGTACAGAGTATTAAAATTGTCAATTTACCGAAAAATTATGAGAAAATAAATCTAGTCAAAGTCCAATCTAATAATAAAGAACACACCTTTCGCATATCGCAGCTGAGCTCACCAGTTAGCGGCACCGGCTCCTCCGCCAACAGCAAATTTCGCACGGCTCGACCCCAGGCAATGAACAGACAATTATTGCGTTCGTATAAAGATACCACACTGCTTAACTAAAAAACTAGCTATAAAAATTTAAAGGCTAAACTTAAAAAGTCAATAGTATACTGTTTCAGGTCATAAGCATCTATATGTAATGTGCACTTCCCCGCTCACTCCATAGGTCACCATATCCATTTAAATAAACTACGGTAGTACTAAATAAAATAAAGAAGACCGTAACACCGCCCATTCCTCGAATTTTCATTGATTTGAGCCACATCCAATTGTAAAGGAAATTCTCGCCCTCGTAGAGTTTTGTGCCCGAATTGAAGTCGTGCCGTTGCCAGGGACGCTGCACATTCGCATATTTTTTGCGAAAATAAATGTTCTGTGGGTCGGCCACCTTCAACGAAACCATTCTGTTGCTGAGTATTTTCTTGCCAAAAAATTAAAAAATTTTAAATTTTCTGGCGCTCACAAGTCTTAATCTGAAAATGTTTGAAGCTCCTTCCAATTCAAAAAAATCTCCAAATTGGCCGAAAATGAGAACAATATGCAAACAGTGCTAGGGTACTTGAATCATTTTAAAATCTATTTGAGTCGTAATCTGGCAAAATTACTGCAAACGCAAGTGCGCAAAATAAGCGAATATTTTGGCTCTCGTCTTAAAAAATATATGTATATGCAGTTCAAAAGTGATTAAATATCACAACTTTTTGTGAAATGCAAAAAGTATCTCCGGTTCAGTACAGGATTGATTTCTCAAAATGGTACTTAATTTGTGTCCAACTTTAAAAAAATTTAAACTGGCCATTTCAATTTTACTGCATGCATCGCGTTGTTGTCGTTTGACGCGCTGAAGCATCTCGACGCCAAAAACTTGATACGAATCACGTTCATCATTCACCTCATTCGTACCACGATCAGGTGCAACAAAAGTTTTTATGAAAGTTACATTACAAATTACAAAGAAGAAAAATTCCGTCGATCGCATTGAGAAAACTGAACTTTTGGAAGTGTATAGAAAATTTAATAAATAAATTTATGATACATATAATAATCTAATCAGTAATAATAATAATCTACACTCCTGTAATCCCAGCTTCCAGTTTAATCAATTTTTCAACTTCAATTAGATCAGAAGTAAAAGCAATATTTAAATATGTATGTATAACTCGAAAACAAAGTATTAATGATTTTCGTCTTTCCATCAAAAATTTACGAAAAAATCGAATTTTCTGCCTTTTCGATTGCTTTCTTTTCTGCTTTCACTGTTTTTTCATCTGTTAAAAAGGAAATAGATGCGAACAAAATATGTGTGACTTTCAAAACCATCATCCTTTTTGTCACAAAAAATATGTTCAATTTATAAATCTGAACATAATTTGAAAACTATTTTTTTCTAAAATTAGACCATTACTACAAAAAAGTCGATGGACTGAAATTTTATCAAAAGTTATACTGATATCCGACTAACAATTGTAACGAAACTTGCAAACCTGAGCTTTTTTTATGTTCTGAATCTGTTCCTTCAAAAAGGGTAGAAAACATTTTTATTCAAAGTTGGATAAAAAAAATCAAGAGCTGAATTCCTTGCAAACTAAAAATTACTACATACGTTTGTTACATAGTTGGATATCAGAATCACGTTAGGTCTTTTTTGACTTTTTTTGTAGTGCAATTTTTTCGTTCATTTTAAGACAAAACGCATGTTACATCATTTAAAAAAAACGTGAACATTAATTTGTGACATCATTTTTAGGCTTTTTTAATTTTTTAAAATAAAAAATTTTTTTTAAAGCAGCTGCGTTGCTGAAGATTTCTTTGTTAATTCTTATCAAAACCTTTTTTAGAAAGCAATGATTTATTGACAAAAGGTTACACATCAAATTTCAACAAAAAAAGAATATCGTAAATTAAAAATGTCGAATCCATGGAAGAGCCTGCAGGGCCATGTGAAATTTAGCAAGCAAAAATTAAAATTCAGAATCTTGATTAGTCGGAATTGTTATTTTTTACACGCTTAATGGGCCGGAATTTGAACAAAAAATTCCTAAGTTTGTAATTACGTTTTTCTTTGTTTTGTGAATTTCAAATAATTTTCGGAATTTTGGCCATTTTTTCCTATATAATTTTCGATACACTCCTGATCTACTAATTAAATTTTTGTCTCATTGATTGAATTTTCGCCCGATATTTGTAATTAAAATGAGATAATTGCAACAAAAAGGTTTTTAATGCGAATTTCAAACGTAAGACAACAAATTAACAAGAAACTTTTTTGCTATGGAATCAAAGAACTACATATTCCATTTCTCTCATTTTCTACACTGCACATTTCCCTCCTGTGGTTTCGCGTCAACGAGAAAGAAGTCGCCACCAAACTAAAATTTTATAATTATTAAAATGTATTCCATTCCTTAAACAACGTTTTACTTCATTAAAAAACTTTGAATTTTTAGTTTTCCAATTTTCAAAAATAAATTACAAAATCCAGCCATAAAACAAGACATACCTCATCGTTGTTTGTCACGGTCGTCACGGCGACGGATGCGGCGGCAATCGCCTCCTCGTCCTCCTCCCGCTTCTCCGTCGCGCCAATGTCGATCTCCTCGGGATTTTGCGCTTTTGTCGTTGACTGCTTTGGCAGATTTCGTAATATCACCCTGGGCAGCGCCGCGTCCACCTCCACCGGTGGCGTCAAAATCGGCGCCATTTCGTAGTTTTTCGAGATTTTCTGCATGGCATTGGTGAGCGTCCTTAGGGAACCCTTGGCGATTGTGCTCGTCTCACAAAAGTGTGGTACGCCGACAAAATTCGACGAGCGTTGACATAATAAATAATTCAAATCACGGATGCCTAGTTTCTCACAAAATTCCGTTGTTTGAGGATTTCTAAATTCAGAGAAAAAATATTCCACCGCACCAGAAAATACAAACATTTTCGTGCATTAGTTAGTCAAAAAGTAAAAGTTCACCATATGTCAAAAAAAAAGTTTCTATTACACCGGTAAAAAATCGGCTAACTTTAAAAAATCGCGGTAGGATCCACAATAAATACGCCATTTTCATGAAATAAACATTTAAAAAATCGACGAAGCAATTTCAAAGGAATAGAAAAATTCAAAACCACGAGAGATGTTCAAAGCACAAAAAAATATCAACTTACCGATAGTAAAGAGACGGCTTATTTTTAGGCAGAGCGGCGGACGCCAGCGACGGTGGAGCGGTGTGGCGAAAATTCAGCGGTATTTTGAAGTCATCGTTGAAAAGTGCTCGAACGTGATCGATTTCCGCCTTTGTGGGACGAAAATCGAAACGATCCGTCGCCGAGGAAGTTCGACCCGGCATATATACCCGCTAAAAATTTCACATAGATTCACTTAAATAGCAAAATTAGAAAAGTCGCGATGAAAATACCATAAATAATATCGTTTAAATGGCACACCGACATTTGCGGACGAAATAATCTTTAAAAATTTCCAATCTTTTTAATAAATGAAATGCTATTTCGGTTCTTGTGGTTTATTAGGGCATGAAAAAAAATTGGTTTTATAAGGTTTTTTGAGACGGGAATTTCGAATTTAGTAATGTTTTTACTGATTTTTTTATTTTTGTGCAGTTTTTGACATTTTAACTGAGGGTGGCGTATAGCGACCCCCCAACACGTGTACAATTCGGTTTGGGGTAAGAAGGATAATAGCAGCCTAACTCGCGATTTTTTTTGTTTGACGTTTGACAACTTGTTTTTATATCGAAAAAGGAATAATTATTCTTTAAATTGATAATTATTTCGTCCGCAAATGTCGGGTCACTAAATGTACAAAAATTGGACCGAAAAACTTTTTAAGCAACCATATCTCTTAAAACAAATAAAAAATTAATTCAGCGAACATTCAAAACAAAAAATATTTAAAGAGAATAAAAATAGAACTTTATCGGTAATTTCCGTGAGAAAATCGGTGCTCTTCAAAATTGCTAGCCACTCCGGATCGTAGTAGAGAGCGAATTCCTCGCCATCCTCCGACTTCAGCTGTTGCTCCTCGCTGAGCGGAACCTCGAGACACTCCAGGTAAGTGCGGCGGTGAAGGGGTTTATCGAGCGCCAAAAACTTCGTTGAGCTACCATCCTTGTCGTGGTGAGTAACCTCCGCCTCAAATTTTACGTGCATATGCGCCGAGAACCAACGGCGTGGTTTTAATTCCTGGAAAAATCAAAAAATTTAGCTAAAATCTTAAAGAAAAATAAAATTTTCGAAAAAGATCTGAAATTTTCTTACATGTAAAAGATCCATTGTAGCAGGATTTCCCAATTGATTATTTTCGATATCGTTGCGGAAATACGGCTTCTGCCTCAATAATTCTTGTAAATCACCAAAATCTGTAATGCCCGCCGGCCAATCGTGCGAAACGACCACGTCCACTTTCGGACTCGAATCATCTAAAAGCAATAACAAAAATAAATAAATATAAACAATGAAAGCCAACAAACCTCGACTTTTCAATTGCTTAAGACGAAATGTGTCCACGGATCTGACGTGGTAGACTGATCTCAGCGTTTGCTCGTTAAAAGGAGGTCGCTCAAAATGGCCTAAAACTAATATTATAAGCAAATTCTAATAAACAAATTTCAGTTTTTTCAGGCTAAAACAATGTATTCGAAAAAATAAAAATGGAAAACATAAAATCTTTTTTTTCGCGTACACTTGACAAAAAAGAAAGTCTCACCACGGTCGTAATCGCCGGCCTTAAAAATTCCCGAAAGTCCTGCAATTCGCAAACCACCGCACCGAATGACAGACGCATGGCCCATGTAGTAGATATTCGGGGCAGCCCATCCGCCGTTGGGCAATTCCCCCAAATAACCAGAACTTTCGTGATTTCCGCCAACAAAAATTGTAAGGATCGGTGCTACCTTTAAATTTTAATAAATTTACTAAACACAAAAGTAATAACGTAATAATAACGCAAAAATTATAAACACAATTCCGAGAAGCACCGAAAAATTCAAACCAGAATATTTCATTAAAAAACGTTAAAAAAAGATTAAACTTAAAGTATTAAAAAATTGAAACGAGTATTATTTTAAACTGAAATTTGAAAAGTTTAATTTATTCAATATAAATTTCTATGACGAAAGACTAACAGCATCGCCAGAGTAGTACTTATGAAACGTCATCAACTGGCGATATTTTGGAGGTACGTTAACGTGAAGCAAATCGTTATAATTTCTCACAGCCTAAAACCAACAATAATCATTTTAAGTCAGAGACAACAAGTCAAAATAAATTATTAAAAAATACAAGACAACTTATAATCGAAATAAACCTGAAAATCACCGCAGCATATTAATAAATCGAATTTTATGTGACGTTTCATTTCGATATTCCCCAACGTTTCGTAAATTTTGTCCATTTCCCCGTGACTACAACCGGCAATGGCCAAGTGCATTGTTCGGGCCAATTTCTGACGTTTCCCGTAAGCTGGCACAACGTAATCCTCTTCGTCATAGCCAGTAGCTTCATAATGCTGATGTTCGTCCATAATTGGTAATGAAACTAAAAAATTCCAGTGTATGTAAATTAGTAAAAAAAACTAAAATTTGGGAATTGAACAAATACTTTAATTATTAAAACCATAAGGCTAAATAGCTGGGTGGCCAAACTTCCGGTTAGACTGGTCGACTGTGTTTGTACCATAGGTGACAACCCCTCCCCCAAAATTCCAAAATTTTTGCGGCCCCCCTTTCCGCCGAGGACCAAAAAAAGGTCCTCAAATTTGTAGTGCCATAACTCGGTCAGTTTTGGTCGGGGGACAAAACTGAGTATGTTTTTGGAACGCTCTCGACGAGCTCTTTCTTTTGAGTATATCACTATAACAAATCGCAAAAAAAATTTTGATGAATTTAAAAAAAACTGGAGCAAAAAATTTTTCGCGCGCAAGCGCGAAATTTTTGTAAAAATAAAGAACAATAACGCATTTCCGAGAACATAAAAACCATCATGGTTTTTTTAATTGTGATGGTTTTTTTTTAATTTTCATAAAATTTTGGCGTTATGTCTTCA
>SAUE01000043.1:78260-89988 GCA_009724625.1 Deladenus siricidicola
TCATCGATGTATGAAAAAGTTATGGAAAAAAAACAAGTGCGTCTATCTTTTTGAACAGGACTATATATATATATATATATTTCTTTTTAGGATGCCACGTTATTGCAAACTCTTACGACGTACGTTGGCGATAAACATCCAAAAATTTCTTTGTACATTTGCAAGGTAAACAAACTAATTATATGTATTTTTTTGTCTTATTTTGCAATCACTTTTTGCTGCTTATTTGAGTTGTTTTCTGAATATTTTACTTGATTTTAATTTTTAAATTATGACTTTGCGTTTGTTGTTTATTTGAGTTTTTTGTATTTATTTGATTTAGCTCGTTGATTTAGATTTTGCTTTCTATGAGCGAATCCGTGGAGTGCGCTTTGTTGTTGGCGTCTCACGAGGATCTGGTGAAGAGCGTTACGGCAGCGTGTAATGACGGTGAAATACCGCTGCGAATTATCAAAAATTTGATGATCGTTCTTTCACGTCTGAATAATGCCAAAAGGTCTTGCTTATACTATTTTTGAAATATATTTGTGAGGCATGAAGATGTTTTTAAAGGGGATGTTATTTTTTCTAAAAACCTAGCAAACGTGACGTTATCAATTAATATTTTTGAAATTAATTGTTTTTTGTTGTTTGATACATATTTTGGTCACTTTTTTTTTATAATTTTCAAATATATTTGGAACTTTTTTGATTTTTTTGAATGATTTAAAAATTATTTTGGTTTTTTTTAAATATTTGAAGCAATTTTATTATTGCAAAAAAAGTAAAATCAAGGTTTGCTCACCCCCTTTCTCTGAACATTTTTGGAATATTGAATTTAAAGATCAAATTTAGGCCTGCAAGTGTTACGCCAACGCAAGAACCCACTAAGGCATCTTTCCACAACAAAAGCAGCAAACAATTCGTTTTCAGTTTTGATCATCCCACTCAGGTTTGCGAATTTTGATTAAAAAAATTCAACTTGAATAATGTATTTATTTTCCAGAGTCAAAAACAGCAAATGGAATTAAATTGTCTGCAGGTTCGTGGTGTGGTTAGCGTTTGCTTTCAGTTCAACTCGACGGTTTATGCCATGTGCATTGTTCGCTGTAGGGAGGACGTGGAGGCCAAGGTTTAATTTTTGAAAATTTTTATATGAAACGTTTTGTACATTAGTAATTTTTACTGAGCATTCATTTTTTGCTCAAATAACAAAAATTTTTAATCTTTAATGGTTTATACATTATGATGACTAAGATAAAAAAATTTTTAATGTTTAGACTATCGCCAGCCAATTATTGCGCGCCGGCCTCGACGTCGTTCAGCTCCAGGTGCGTCTCGAAGACGGCCGTCTCGACACATTCGACTTTTACGCGAATGACGAGAGCGTGGCGTCAGCGGATGCCGCGAATCTGAAGTCCCGCCGCGAAATGAATCTACCCGCCTATTTGGACGACAATTTGACGAGCATTGACCCCACACAGTGCATAATCAGCAAAGAGCAATTGGAGAAGGAGAATAAGGCATCAGGTGCGTGGTTTTCGTTGTCCTCTCTCAAGTTTTGGTAAAATTTCTTTATTGTATACATTTCTTTGTTTTGGGTCACGTATCGTTTGATTTGAATTACTTTTCATTAAGTAAATTTCTGAAGTGTGTATAAAATATAACTTGGTTGAACACTAAAAAGCCAGTTATTTGCAAATTGTACTCCGTGTATTTTTTGGAACTTTCGGTGTGTGATTCAACCAATAAAATGTCTCCTACTTTGTAACGTGGCTCAGCAAAATTGTTTATACTTAATTGTAAACCGGGTTACTTTTTTTTAATTTCTGTTACTCATCCGCTTAATTGTTTTGAAACATGCCAAGTTTTATTGACTAAACTTATATTGGCGCTTTTTTGCTAAATTTAATTTCCAATTCTTTTCAAGTTGTACATCTTTCAAAATTAAGTTTTCTACCAATTTCACATTTAAAAGACATTTTTCCTAAAAGTGGACCTGCACAACGAAAAAAGTTGATGTCATCGATTCGGCTGAAATTCTACCAAAAGTTATATTGATATCCAACTAAGAAAACCTGCAAAGATCAGCTTTTTTGGTCGAGTAGTTTTTGAAATATGGCCGTTCAAAGTTTGAGAAAACTAAAAAATGTGATTTTTTTCAAAATGCCATAAAATTTTTTTCAGTTATCCAAATTGAACCCTCTTATCGCCATTCGACGCGTCTTTCAAAGCTCTTTAAGAAGATATACTGCACAAATTTCAAGATGTAATTTTTGGACCTGTTATACACGAAAAACTGATTAAAAGTTAGGGGTCGCCGACAGAAAATCACTCAAAAAACACCTTTATCGATCTAGCTGGTCTATTTTCTTTGCGCCATTAGAAAGAGCACTAAAAACTGCTTCGAAAATGGTATTAGTGGAAATCCTCCGAGTGGGTGCACGTCGTCAAATAAGCTAACAAAAATTTGGTTCAATTTCAGAAAAAACGTCTTAAATATTTCTTTTTTTGCTCAATGTAAAATCTGGAAAGTATTCAATTACGTATTTATTATTTCGATTTTTAAATGCATTAATGAAGCCGTTAATTTTTCTTATTTTTATCCATCAAATTATTTGTTGAATTTTTCAGTTTTTTTTGTAAAAAAATTGTTTTATATTTACCCTGAAAATTTAAACGATTTTTGAGTAATAATAAAAATTACGTTTATTTGAAATGAAAACATTCTTAACATTAAAAAATGATGAAAACGTGCACTGCAATTGGAGTTTTTTAAGCAATGAATTTAAAAAACATCTTTTAATGGTTTTTATTAAAAATTGATTTATTCTAAATTTAACAATGATTTTCTCACGGACTGTTTTAGCTTTTTTTTTGCATATAATGTTTGAAAATTTTATTTTTTAGTTACTTATAGTTAGTCTTGGAAATTTTTGATTTAAGCTTGCTTATACATATAAATCAAATTTTTAATTTAGCCTTAGTTTTTTGATTTATTATTGATTTAGACTAGCTTTGTCTAACCTTGCAATTAAGTTTTATTTAAATAATAAAATATTCGTTTTAATAGTTATACAGAGTGGCGCATAAAAATCAGCTAACAACGCAGATAAAAATCTGCACTTTTCGGTGAATGCGCCTAGCAAGTTTCTTAAACTTTTGATGTTTTTAACAATGAAAAACCTACCAAAAAATTTTCGTTTTGTTTTTGAAATTTAAAAATAAAATTTAAACGCATATGTACATTTTTACGGAATTCTTCAGAAAAATAAATCAGAAACGATGAAGAGCGAACATCCAAAGAATAGAGACGCTCGTGGATTTGTTTGGAAAAATTTTAAATATTTCCAAACATTTATGGAAACCGTAATCCAGCAAAATTCGACTCAATTTTGCAAACACATTTTGACAGCGCTCCACTTTACGTCATTGGCGAATGTTACTAGCTTTACGTGATGTTTACAATATTCCATTAAAAAATGCCGACTTTAATGAACGCACTATTTACAAGAATTTTAGAACTTATGCACTTCGTTATATTCGACGAACGAAAGATTTGCGAAGCTGCGGGGATTATGTTTCTGGAATTTTTGCGTGTTTGAACGAAAACTCACTGAGATAAGCATTCTCTTAGAGACAACACATATAAAGTTCGAGAACTTTTTCATGTACAGTATATAATATATACAAGTTATTTAAACGTACATATTTAATTTGACACAAAATAATGAAAATTTTATTTTCGAAAAAAATGTACCAAGTATGTATTGTCAAAATGTATTTTATGTGTATTATGATACATTAACGTGGAGATTTGCATAAATATCCCCAAATTGATTGTTGAATTCTTCATTAAAATTGATTGCGACAAATTTTCATTATAAATGTGATTGATCCAGGAAATTATTATTTTTTAATTATGTAATTTTCCACAATAAATTTATTACCACGGAAGGTGGAAATAAAATATGCACAGTGAATGGAAATTCGTTTATCATATGCAACCAGAAAAAGGCGAACTCAAGAGCTTTGAAGGATTTGAAAAATATTTTTAATGCGTTTCTGTTCTGTTTGCTTGAAAATTGCAAATTTTTCATCAAAATTTAACGAGGAACACAGAGAATACAAAGTGTTTAACTGTTAAAGGCCGAGAATATTGTGAGTGCATCTGATTATTATTATTATTATTATTGATAGTTATCTCTTTTAGACAACAAAAACAGACTCAGCAAACAAATTGAAGTTTTTTTAATTCTCAAAACAAAAATTTTGCTGCTTTTTTAACAAACAACGAAAAATAGTAAATTTTGTAAAAAAAATAACGAGAAAATAGTAAAAGATACGACAAATTTCTCAAATCTAGCATAATGCCGAAGAAATATTTCGAAAATTTCTTTATACATATGTGAAGGATTTTCCATTTCATTGTCAGCTAGCTAGGCTAAAACTATTAGCTTAGCCAGAGAGAAATTTTGTTTTTTAGGCTTTCTGCAATAAAATCGTAATTTCTCAATGAATTTAAAAGATGTTAGATAGCCCTAACTGAAATTACTCTCAAAATTAGGGTATATTAGTATAAAAGGAAAATAATTGCTAATTTTCGAACAAAAGTAGCAAAAATCGGAAATTTTGAAAAAATCGATTTGCGGGGCAATCAATTTTTCATGTAAAATCGTCAGCCGCTCATCAAGATTTCCTAACGAGGGACTAGATTGCAGAAAAAATTTTAGTTTTTCGTTGTTTTTTTGCAGAAAAACCAAAAACGAAATTTCTTGTTGGCCAACCTATGTAATAAAATGCTGTGAAGCTTTTTTAAGGAAATTTTTTCCAGTTGAAATGACGTTTAAGAACAATTAAGACCAATCCTTTAACACCAATACCCCCTCCCCTTCTTCCGTCTTCTTTCCTTCATTAAAATTGGAGAGAAAAGCCGAAATGTAAGAAATTTATAATATGTGAGCTTATTAATTATAATAATTATAATAATAATTCTAACAAAATTGACCATCTACAAAAATTGTATTGTCTTCATGATTGGCGCTTACCCGAGTGGGATTATTTGTTTTGCGTTTTTAATCATTATTGTTTATATATTTATATTTTTTAATTCGCCATTGAAGATTATCGAAAAGTTTGGGTGATGCCATTAATTGTATTATTTTTTTAATACCCAAGCCAATAAATGGCTAATAAATTTGTGGCATTGCTAATCTGGGTGCTTCGTCTCTTCATTAATATAACGCCATTGACGGCCCTGAAATTCTCGTCTACTACGCCATCATCTGCGTTATCGGACGCCGCAAATGTACCAGCGGACGGCGAACTTATTTTTCTTCAAGCTGTAACTTCAAATTTCAATAGAAAATGAATTAAATACATATAATAAACTTTTAGGGGTAAAAGCAATTCAACAAAAAATAGAGCATTAAAAAATTCCCTATCTTTAAGTTATTATATTAGACGGGCTGTTTATTTGTTTATGTTCGTTTGTTCATTCGCCTTTTCAGCCGTTTTTTTGTCTCCGATATTTACATGTTTCATGACCTAATACACATCAACGCTTTATTTATTCTCTATTCGCTATTGGGAAAACATTTCCACTACCGCCTCTGCGGGCTGGGTTGGAGGGGGGTTTGGAGTTACCACTGGTCAGTCTGCCTGTTCGTTAATTTGTTTACGTGTCTTTCCTTCGGTTTTTGTTTTATGATGTTTCAAATTTTTGTTTATTTGCAAAATTTATGTTTTTAATCAATGTTTAGATATGGCGTCATGGCGATCGTTCACCACTAGCCACACACAAAAGCGATCCACATCAAGAGGACTCCTGGCCGCAGGGATGGGGTGAGCTCAGCAAGGTGTCTATTATTCTACGCATTAGATTACATTAAATTTGGAAAAGAATATAATATGCGTATTTGTCATTAGATCGGCATGGAACAGCAATTCCGGTTGGGCCAGAAACTTCGTCGACGATACGTGCATGAGACACAATTTCTAAGCTCCACCTACCACAACCGCGAGGTGTGACCAAAACTTTGTCTAAAACATTGCACTAATTTTCCAACGTTTCAATTTTTTTGTGTTTAAGTAAGAACAAAAAATATTAAATTTCGTAGTACGTTTTATATGTAGATCTACGTACGAAGCTCAGACTGGAATCGAACGGTAATGAGCGCGATTTCGAATTTTATTGGCTTTTATTCGGCAGTGGACGAGCCAATAACCGAAAACAATCATGACAGCGACCTTCCTGAAGTAGGGGGATGGCCGACAAATTTTCTACCAATTCCCGTGCATACCGCCGAAAAGGAAAACGATTATGTACGAAATTTACGAGCATCAGTATTCAAAAAATCGCGTGGCGATTGGGATAGAAATAAAAAAATAAGAAAAAATTTACAGTAAGAAAATTGTAAAAATTGATTCCTATTTAATTTTTGTTCCGTCGATAACTTTCGCGCGCGCGTATGTTTGTTGTGTGCGTGATTAAATTTGGCTAATTTTTAGCTGAGTAATACGAACCACGCAAAGAAGCAATGCATCTTTGCAATGGTTAGCAAAACGCCACAATATCGGACACTCGTCAACCAAAGCCAGGTTCGCTAACCTTCAACAAACAGCGAGCTTATTTTGTATTGCGTTACAATTGGGTTAAACAATATGAGAATTGGAGCAAAGAATATTTGTTGTAGACAAGAATCACAGAGGTCGAATTTTTTACCACAGCATGCCAAAAACATAAAACATCGCTAGCTTCTTCAAAATCAAAACCTTAAACACAATAACAATAGCGATTTTGATCTTCTAGAACTTATTCCAAAGGCTAAGCAAACATTGCAATCAGACGGTCGACGATCGGGATATGTTCATAATGTGGGACACGCTCTTTATTGAGGTCAATCTTGTATTTCGTTGTTGTCATTATTTTTATTTTAATATTTTCAAACCTATTTTTTAAACTAACTGAAAAGGACACAATACATGTACGCATTACATTACGGTCACTAACTACATGTTAGACAAATCTAATCGTATTAAAAGTTTAGAAAATTTACAACCGCACACAGGATTGGCTAACCGACGAACTTTGGGCTGAGATTGACACTTACCGTCACACTGTTCGAAAATGGATGTATGGGATAGGTTTGAATTTCAGAAATTTGACCCACAATCTCCAATCACATAGCTTTTAAGCTTTGTTTGTGCATCAAATTTTGTTTTTAAATACATCAAAATCGCCAACTTTCTCGTATATGTACATGAATTGTTTTGTAAGCCTTCTATTATCAAAAATTGCGTAAGCAAAAAAGAGAAAATATTTTTTAATTACGAATTTCGGCCGTTTTTGAACATATTCCGAATTCAAAATTTTTTACTTCCGCCCAACCCAGTTCGTGCACAATGATTCAGTTAAGGATTGAATGCGTATAATGGCGTCAATTTCGCCGTGGAACTACCGCGTGCGGAAGGCGGTCCCATTCTGTGGGAAATGATCGAGCACATGAGGACTAAAGCCAAATGCAACGACAAAATAGGAAGTACAATTTGAAAGTAGAAATGTGTCTTCCTCAACTATTTATGTTTTCGTTGTTCTATGATTTATCCGCTGCTATACGTAAACTTCGTTTTTAGACGATAGTTCCAATAAGTCTATTTCGGCGGAATGCAAATGGATAAATCCTCTGAAATATTATGCATATTCGGCGGTAAGAACATTTAAATGCAATTTACTTTCCACATATCTATGGATAGCTTTCGAACTCTCGGATTTGTGGATGAGGGGAGACGGGGTGGAGGAAGGAGGGGTGTGTGCGGGGAAGAAGGTTGCTGAGAGGGATTCAGGATTGCGTGAATGTATTATATATAGTGGGGTGAGTGATACACGGGGGATGATCATATTAGACACTTCGTTTGTCAGTTAGCATAATTGTATACCGTTGAAAGACAAAATCGATTAGAAATATGTTTTGTGTATATGTTTTATAGCATGATGAGACGCTGGCGGCGATCTTTACGACATTTGGCGCAAATAAAACTTCCTTCAACAAAGACGAAAATCCTTATTACGCCACAGCGGTGACCGTTGAATTGTGGAGGACAGCTAACGGCGCTTATCACGTCCAGGTTGTTTTTCAATCGTTTGCAATAAATGTTTATGTTCTATATGTATTGGAGAGAAAAATTTCAATTTTTTTAAATTTTCACACAAATACACGCTTTTTATTATAGGTACTATTGTGGGATCCGCTAGAGCCGAATGCCGAAACAATAACTAAACAAATCGTCGGCTGTGAGTCAGGCTGCGACCTTGAACAATTCACGAAACGCTCCGAACCTTATAGGCCCGTGCCCGACACTTTCACGGTTCCTCTTAAGAATTTTAACAAATTTTGAAATTCTATATATGAAATTTTGAATTTAGAAGTGTGCCAGCGGAAGTTTATTAAAAAGTGTAAATTCAGCCAGCCTTGTTAACTTCTCCGTGGCGCTAATTTTGGCAGGTTTGACAATAAAATATATTATTTTTTCTCGTTTAAATATCGAATTTTTAGGCCTCAGCGCTATGTTGTGGACAATTCATTGGCGTTGAGCAGTAAACATGAAATTGATCGCATAATTTTCACGATTTGCATGAATTTGGCGTAAACATTCCGAATTAGACGAACATTTTTTCCCTTGACCACCCCTTGTTTTAATTAATTTAATTAACATGAAATGTAGCATAATAAACGTATTTATGAGACGGTTCATGATGGTTATCGTTAAGTTTATCATAGTTTTTTCATTGCAAAAATTTATACATTTTTGTTATCGTTCGAGACTTTTTTATTCTTTCTCGTGTGTTTACAAAAATTAACATTAAGTTATGTTTTATCATTAACAATTTTAAAAAAATGTAGCGAAAAATTGTTCAATTAGCAAATTTTTGTTTGATATCGCAAATTGTCAATAAAATTTTTTATGTAAAAGTTTGCATTGATAACTTTGTGATTAAAAAATCAAAGGAAAGTGCCATTAACCTGATAATCTGCAAGCAAAAGTATTGTAATGTCAAAAGTGTTGCAATTCCATTGTCACATTTTTCAAAAAAAATTAATGAAATTTTTGGAGTTTTTAAAAATATTCAAAAAATCTGAATGTTTGAAACATTGAAATTGACAGAAATTTTTTTTAAATATTTTTTTGTGCTTTTTATCTATTTTTTTAAATTTTAATACTGTTTTGTTTTCTCTTTTCCTTCCTCTAAAATTTCATATATTTTATATTATTAAAAATTGGCTATTTAAAACATATTTTTTCTAAAATTATCTTCAAAGAATTATTATTTTTTATTTTTTAAAATGTTATGCCATGATCAAAATTTTTATATTTTTAATTTAGTGAGGCCTCCTTGAACTGCTGCGATAAGTTCAGCCAAAAGGTACGGTGCTTGTTAAATTTTTCAAAGTTGATCAGTTTTGAAAACGGCGAACAAATGACGCCAATCTTTTTGATTTTTCAAATTTTGGCTGGTTTTGCCGTCGTAATGGCAATCCCGATGCCCAAGGTCAATACTGATACAGTAGCAAATAGTTCAACAAAGAAGATATTTTCCCAGAGCGACAATGTGCCGGTGAAGCAAAACGCGGATGAAAAGAACACGGATAAATTGATTTTTGTTCAAGCGGTACGGTAAATTAATAAAAAAAAGAAGTAAAAATCGCATACACAAAACACAAAAATAGCCAGACAGTAGTGTATAACACGTTTTTGTAGCGGGTTATCAAACCCTGCGTGGTAACCCGCAACAAAAACGTGTTCACCTACTAGGAAGCAGTTGCGGATTACCATACCTATTGANTAAATCACGAGCATTAATGCGTTTCAGAAAAGAAACAATTTCCTTGAAACTTTTGCCAGAGCATCTTTTTATTAGGTTTACCGTGTGTTTTGATTCTGGAGTGTACTATGCGTATCGCGCTTACATTTCACAAGAGCTAGGACTATCGAGCACGGTAAAAGATGGCTTGTATGGTGCAAGTTGTTATTATCGTGATAGCGACGATAAAAACTCAATCACAAAAAAGAGGAAAAAACATTTTGTAAAGAGAAAAAAACATTTTGAGAATGGAAAAGTTTGTCAAACATTGGTACGATTGAACTTTGATTTGTCAAATCAAGAGAATTACATCCTCAACAATACAGATATTATATTTACGTTGTATAGAAATCCTGATGATTTTTTAATACTTGCACCTAATTCTAAAGCTGAGGGCATTTACCGAATACGCATTCATTCCGTGAAACTTTATGTAAAAACGGTGGACGTCACTCAATCTTTAAACAATGCAATTAGTTTACATTTGGATAAAAATGCTGCCAAATATGCTGTGCGTAAAGTTGATACACGTAGCATTTTTGTGGGAACAGGACGTACAGAGTTGGTTCACAATATTTTCACAAATATTGTACCACGTCGGCTGATTGTTGGAATTGTATCAAATAATGCTTTTTCAGGTAGAAAAACCTTATCGCCTTTTGTTTTTGAAAATGCTAATCAAACTTCGGCAAGGGGGGGGGGGAGTCCAAAATTTTTTTTGCGCGATGGTCTAAATTTTCAAACGCTCATATCTCGGCTCACAGACGTCGGGGGACAGAACTAAGTATGTTTTTGGAACGCTCTCGATCTTTCTTTTTGGTATAATACTTCTATAAAAATTTCAAAAAAATTGAAAAAATATATTTTTTATTAAAAAAGTCGAACAAAAAAAAATTAAGCGCGAAATTTTTGGAAAAGGAAAGAAATTAAACGAATTTCCGAGTAGATAAAAATTATGCGCCACATTTTTTAAAGATGTTGTATAGCACAAATAATCGCGCGAAGCGCGAAAATTTTTTTTTTGCTTTTTTACGAGCCTCTCAAAAAATTCAATGAAAAAAAGCATCGCGCAAAATGCGCAATGCTTTTTAAAGCAAAAAAACATCGCGCATTTTCGATGCGCGATGGTTTTTTATTAAGAAAAACCATTTTCTTAATAAAAAACCATCGCGCAATGCCATTACGCGATGAAAAAAATACGTATTTTTCCTTTAATTTGCTCGATTTTTTCCTTTTTTTTCCACCCGGCAAAAAACTTTTTTTTACCTTGGTCCCCCCTTTGGTCATTTTTTGGCCTTTGGCCATTTTGCGCGATGGTTTCTAATTTTTTACCCCGTGCGGCGCGATGGGGGGGGGGGGGAGTCCGACCCCCCTTGCCTGACTATGATGCTAATATACGATCGATACGCGTTGAGGCAAATGGTCTTACATATCCAACATCACCTACATCACAACCAACATATCCAACAACACATTAGATTTTAAAAATGATAAGTATATTCGAGTTTTTGTCGATATGCCGGTGTTGGTCTTGATAGCGGAAATAGTAGTTGTAGTATTACTCTTTACCAATTTAAAAAAGCTTGGTGTTTCTTTGTAATTCCTATGACTTCGACATTGGAAGATACACGGGGATTTGAATTGGTCCGTAACGGTACCACGTGTTTAAAAGTACAATTTCAAGACCCTACAAAAGCAGAAGGTTATGAAATAATAGTTATGGGCGAATTTGACCAAGTTATAACAATAAATAATGACAGAGTTTTTGCAAATGACAGTTCTATTGTTTAAACAATGAACTCTGCACAAATAGCAAATTTTTTAATAATAATAATAATAATAATAATTTATTTACGTAAACGCAACAATAGTAACAATAACATTTTG
>SAUE01000043.1:102985-115762 GCA_009724625.1 Deladenus siricidicola
CTGCGATTACATGCATACAACTTAGTCAAAGTCGGAGGAGGATGACTTTCATTATGCTCAAAAATTTTAAAAATTGCGCTTGTATTATCGATTAATTAGGCGATTTTCTAATTAATTATGTATTTTTTTTATTTCCGCTATTATCATAGACATTCAACCGTACAAGAGCGTCGATTTTGCCACCGAATTGCCTCCATTGGTGGGCGGGCCGTTGCTGTGGAAATTTATCGACCAAATGAAGGCCAAATCCGAATGCGACGCCAAAATTGGAAGTTTGTTTTTTTAAGAAATTTTAGCTGTAATACTTATCTGAAATTTGCTGGAAAACTTGAGTAAACAATATAAATAACAAAATGAATGTAAATGTTTATAACGCTACAAGTATATGTATATATATATATATATATATATATATATAACTTATAAGTACCATATTTAGACGAGAGCACGAACAAAACCGTGGAATCTTGCAATTGGATAAATCATCTCAAATATTTCGTTTATTCCGCGGTATGTTCACGAATAATAGACTCCAATCATGCTTGGAGTTGGGCAGGGTATCATTGCTAAAGCTGGCTAGGGGAGGGCCCGGGGTGGGTGAATATGTGATTCGCTTTATTATTTTTGATCATTTTTTATTGTTAACATTTTTGTTTATGTATTTAGTTGTATTATTTTGTTAGTATTTTTCTATTTTCAGCACGATCAGACGCTATCGGCATTGTCTTCAGCGTTGGGCCTGAAAAATTCAGCCTTCAACAAAGGTGGAAATCCCTATTACTCGACCGCGGTTACGGTAGAGATGTGGAAGTCGGCAA
The DNA here is from genome assembly GCA_009724625.1 of Deladenus siricidicola. Classification (NCBI taxonomy): domain Eukaryota; kingdom Metazoa; phylum Nematoda; class Chromadorea; order Rhabditida; family Sphaerulariidae; genus Deladenus; species Deladenus siricidicola. The sequence goes on from SAUE01000043.1 coordinate 103,804, forward strand.
ACGATACATATAGCGTCAAGGTATGGTACTTATTTAATGAAATTTTTACACATGTATTTTATTTGTCAGTGCACCAAAAATACAAAGTAACCTAACAATTCTCCAAAAATTAGAAGTTGTACACACAGTAATCCACAAAATTCTACTATAATTTAGAACAATTTTTATGAAATACGTCAGAAAATTTTTTTAAACGAATAACGTTAAGGTACTTTTGTGGGATCCGCTCAAAGATAACTTCGATGAGCTGACTAGAACGATTGCGGGATGTGAGAATGGCTGCAGTTTGGAGCAATTCGTTGAGCGCTCAAAACCGTATAAACCCACACCGAGCATTCGAGAGGTTTGCACTTGTTTTTTTCATTTTCTGTCAATAAGGTGTAGAGAATTGCGTCGTGTATGATGGGGGTTGGGTAGGCGTGAGTTAGGGAGTATGACAAATTATGGTTGGCTTCATTCAAATTAAAATAATATTTGAAAAAATTGTTTTAGTTGTGCGAAAAAAACCTCCCCTCGGGCGCTTTCTCGGTCCTGCCATCGGCTTCGTTACTACTAGGTAAGCCATTTTAAAGATTATTGAAGATGTGTTTCTCGAAAAAAACTTTTAAAATTAAGCAAAATAATTCAAATGATAAAAAATTTTCTTGACGTACTAATGGGTTTATTTATTGGGCGTAGAAAAATATAATAACTAACTATGTATAAAACATTAAAAATAAAACATTAAAATAATGCATTAAAATAAGAAGGACCAGGCTTAATTTGCTATTCAAAAAATAGTTTTTAGAAATGGATCAAAAATTAAAAAAATGTAATAAATTACGATCAAAAACGAAGCAAATTTTATTGATTTGTTTAGGAATGTTCTTCGCATTGACCACCGCCAGTCGAAATTTGTTTACTTTTTAATTCGTTGAAAAACTTTACAAAATTAATATATATAATTTTTTAATTGAAAAATGAGCAAAAAAGTGGTTAAAAGCTTTAGGTTAGTCACTTTTTTGGTGAAAATCAGTGATTGGAAAAAGTTCATGAAAAAAATTCACGTCTTGAACTCGGTTCATGAACCAAAAGTTCATGTTAAGACGAACTTTTTTCGGTTCCAGAAAAAAGTTCATGTTAACGCGAACTTTTTTCGGTTCCAGAAAAAAAGTTCATGTTGAAGCGAACTTTTTCCGGTTCATGAACCAAAAGTTCATGTTAAAGCGAACTTTTTTCCGGTTCATATTTCCAGTTTAACATGAACTTTTTTCATGTTTCGAAAAAAAAGTTTTCGAAGACACGAGAACTTTTTATAATTTTTCCAAGAATAATTCTTTCATGGAAAAAATTAGGACCCGCGCCCGGTCAGAACAATAGGTAAAAGTGAGGAAAAGATGAAAAAACACTTCCTTTTATATAAACCATAAGCCACGCCCACTCCACTTCAAAATTTGNGGAAAAAAGTTCATGTTGACAAGAACTTTTTCGGTTCATGAAAAAAGTTCATTTTTTTGTGAAAAAAGTTCAGTTCATGAACTTTTTCCAATCACTGGTGAAAATAAAGTTTTTAGTGAAATACAATTTTTTATTTTTTTGTTTTTTTTATTAAAAAAACATTTTTGTTGTTAAAATTTTTCAGATTTTAAATTGTTTGTGTTTGAACTTTTTTGTGTATGAAATGAATATTAATAAAATTTTCACAAATATATTTATTAATAAAGCACAAATTATTCAAAATATTCACAGGTTCTATTCGATTACATACGGGTAATAAAGCTTAGTTGTTGTCAGGTATACAGTACAATAATAGTAAAAAGTAAAATTTAAAAAAATCGTAAATTGTGGTTCAATAAATTTCAACCAATTTGGAATTATCGAAAATTGGCAAATAATTGCCGTAATTCAAAAAAAGGTGACTCAGAAATTTTTTTAAACGGTAATTTGATAAATATATTTGAAATTCCTCTACTTCAAATACCTAAATATGCTGAAAAAATGAACTTTTTTTTTTTTTCGAAATTTGAAATTAGTTTGAAACTTAAAAAATTTTTTTCTTCGAACTCAATTAATTTGAATTAAAACCAATTCGTTTGAATTCCGAGCTCTTCAAGACCAAAATTAAATCACAAACAATTTTTTTGTTTAAATTAAAAAGCAAAACAAGTACATAATACAGTATATAATGGAAATAAAATTTTCTGTAACGACAATGATGATACATAAGACATACTGTAGGTAGCAGTGTAGTCTTCTACGAAATATTTTGTGAATACTGTGCACTTTTCTATTACCGTGCACTTGATGCATTTTTCGATGCACTTTTTGAGAAAATACTGTGCATTTTTATGGTGAATACTGTACACTTTTTTCCCAGATGTGCTGCAATTTTTGCCGAGGTTCTCTATACTTTTCTCCCTTTCTCACTCATTCCGCCGTCGAAGGCAGTTTTGGCGCTGAGTCACTGCGCTTCTTTGTGAGTTTTTGTTTTAGCGAGGGATTGGCGTTGTGTACTACGGTGGTGTGCGCGATGACGCTAACGCTGACGCTCTCGCTGCGTGGCTTTCCGTGCGCAACGTCCAAAAATAAATTTGTCGTCGCGTCAGCTAAAAATTAATAATTGCAATTATTGTAGAATTTTTCTTATTTTAAGTACTGCTGTAATTGTTTATGTAATTTAAACTTTTAGAAAGTTTCAATGCTGGAAATTATTTTGTTGTAAGAAAGAAGTAATATTGATAAAATTTGTGACCAATTTTACTTGTCACATTGTGGCAAAACAATCCAATCACATTTATAGATTTCATTTAATTTTTACTTTCTTGCAGAAAAATATTTTTTTCATTATTATAAACGAATTTCGAATTAAATTACAGACACAATGTGCTAATTCAATTATGCAATTTTTCAACAACAAATTCCACTATAGTGTATAAATATAATTATAAATTAATATAAATCGCTAAGAATGGTAGCTTGACTATTAATTGATTGATACGTGGTCAGTGTTGAAGAATTAGTTGGACTAAATGATATAAATCTCATTGAAATACTCACCGCTCTCACTGTTTCGCCGCCGATCGTCGGGCTCCATTTTCGTCGCGACCACCCTGCTCAGAATCAGCCGATCCCACATCTTCAGCGGATCCCTGGCGGCGTTTGTGGTGGTCTCTTCCTTGCCGTCCACCAATTTACGGCCATCTAAAACATTTTACAAATTTGTATTAAAAAAGAAGTTAAAAATTTTTTAAAAATAATTGTAAGTAAGACATCACAAATAAATTAATTACAAAAGAAAAGCAAAAATACTGAACGTGTGTGTATCTCAAAAATAATTCCATTTAAAAGACGTTTTTCCTAAAAGTGGACCTGCACAACGAAAAAAGTCGATGTCACCGATTCGGCTGAAATTCTACCAAAAGTTATATTGATATCCAACTAAGAAACCTGCAAAGATCAGCTTTTTTGGTTGAGTAGTTTTTGAGATATGGCCGTTCAAAGTTTGAGAAAACTCAAAAATGTGATTTTTTTCAAAATGCCATAAAATTTTTTTCAGTTATCCAAATTGAACCCTCTTATCGCCATTCGACGCGTCTTTCAAAGCTCTTTAAGAAGATATACTGCACAAATTTCAAGATGTAATTTTTGGACCTGTTATACACGAAAAACTGATTAAAAGTTAGGGGTCGCCGACAGAAAATCACTCAAAAAACACCTTTATCGATCTAGCTGGTCTATTTTCTTTGCGCCATTAGAAAGAGGAAATCCTCCGAGTGGGTGCACGTCGTCAAATAAGCTAACAAAAACAAAAAATCGTTAATTTCCATCAGACAGAGAAACTGATTATTACATTTTTTGGCCACATGACGTCACAATAACAAATTATCGTCTGTAAGTAAAATGTGCAGTTTTTTGAGCTCTTTTCGATGGAACTATTCATTTTTTGCAAACTAAAAATTCGAAGCAGTTTTTAGTGCTCTTTCTAATGGCGCAAAGAAAATAGACCAGCTAGATCGATAAAGGTGTTTTTTGAGTGATTTTCTGTCGGCGACCCCTAACTTTTAATCAGTTTTTCGTGTATAACAGGTCCAAAAATTACATCTTGAAATTTGTGCAGTATATCTTCTTAAAGAGCTTTGAAAGACGCGTCGAATGGCGATAAGAGGGTTCAATTTGGATAACTGAAAAAAATTTTATGGCATTTTGAAAAAAATCACATTTTTTAGTTTTCTCAAACTTTGAACGGCCATATCTCAAAAACTGACCAAAAAAGCTGATCTTTGCAGGTTTTCTTAGTTGGATATCAATATAACTTTTGGTAGAATTTCAGCCGAATCGATGACATCAACTTTTTTTGTTGTGCAAAATATTGGCTGATTTGGTTCAATTTCAAACAAAACGTCTTTTAAATCAATTAAAACTATAATTTATTTCAAGTTTTTAGACTTCTATGTTAAATATAGACAAACTAAAACTTCGAAAATTAATCCAAACTTCAAAAATTTCAACTTAAAATTCAAAAAAGTGTATTTTGTAAATAAATTGCGAATTATTTACAAGATCTAACATTTTTTTCTTTGATCAGCAAAGAATCCGAATGCGTGATAGAAAAGAAGAAATGATGCAAAGCGAAAGATAATGATCATAATGATAATGATAATGATCAGGGGCAATTTATAGCGAGATTGTAAAGCGAACGTCACGGGAATGTGAATTTCTCATTCTCACGGCGAAATTGTGATTTTTGGTTTAAGAATGCGTTATTATTTTCTTTTGCTAAAAATGTCTGTACAATTGCGATGACGAGTGAAAGAGATACATAGACGAAACAAGAGATCAGTGATAAAAGAGATAGCAGTAAGAGGAGATAGCTAGCGAAAGAGAGAAAAGCGTATGTTATGTAATTTTTTACCTGAGGTATAGGTGAAATGCGGCTTATCCCTCGCCTCGCTGAACACCCTCACCACATCGCTGTCGCTGTCGCTGCACGACAAATTGTCGGCGTTTGCGTTTGCGCTGCTCGACGCGGCGACGGTGCGCTGCAATTTATCGCATGTGCTAGCGTGCTCCTCGATGGAGCGCTTCATAGACGGCGACGCGCTGTAGAATTCAACGTTATCCGTCGGGCAATTCATCATTCCCAGCATTTTTCGCTGTGTGTTTGTTTGAGATTTTCTTGTGAAAAAATGTGTATTAAGATCAGCTAGCCAACAGCTACAGTATTACGAACGACAGATAATCAATAAGCTCCGCGCAAATTTATCACTTGTCTGTGGTAAATGGAATAAAATTTGAGATTAATGAAGTAATTAAAATGAAATTATTATTCGGACTTTCTTTTGAATTTCTTGAATTATTTCTCCTAAAAAATAATATAATTTACGAGATAATAAATTTTTATATCTTCACTCTTTAATTGATATTCAAATTTCGAAAAGAACACATAAAAACGAACCAAACGTTAAAAAAGAATCGGAAACAATAAAAATGAAAAACATTATACATTTTAGTTTATATAAATACATATAATTGAGTGCAAACAATGTTTTCAAAAACCATTAAGTGTTTATGTATTCTTGAATATTATTGAAAATATGTATATGTCTTTCTTTTACACATTAAATTACAAATTGATAACAAACTGTGGTGCAGCTTGCACCCAAAATGCATCCGCAAATCCAAACGCATTCAAAAACAACGATTTTACATACATTTCAATCCGTTTTTTTTAAATCCAAAATGAAATTTTTATATCCGTCTGCAGCCGAAATGAGTCGAAAATGTTGAAAGACGTATTTTTGTATCAGATAAAAATACGTTTTATATACATACATACACTGGACGCGCTGCTGCATTTTGGATGCAAGTTACAGTACTGTTAGGTAACAGATCACCAAGGGTCGTTAATAACCAATAGACTTATAAACTCTGAAAAATTTGGTAGGCCACAAAAAGTATTAATAGAAGTAAACTAAAACTACAAAAAAAATAGTTGGAAAATGTAAAATGTAGGCGGGTCAGTGGATTTTGCTAGACATTCGTTTTCCTACGATGTGATTCGACTCATTAAAAATGAATGATTTCATGATTGAAACACGGTTACGCTTAATTAATTTCTCGAGGTAAACTCATCACGTCATTAATGGAATAATGGCGCCAATTTACATGTCAATGGCAACTCGCGGTGGTGGTGGTAGTGGCAGGAGGAGTAAAAATTCCTAATTTGGAAGACCGTAAATTCCAGAATTTTTGCGAAGACTTATTACGAATTTGGATAAAAAATTTTTTAACGTAAAAAATATAAATATATAAATATGAAATATATGAAATGGAAGGGGCGGGGTTAGATTGAAGTATAAGCGTAAGAAATGATTCAATTTTCTATTTATTTAATGACGATGAATACATAGCATACTGTGAAGTGACTTAAGGATTGGCCATGAATATTTGCTCTACTTATTATCAAATAATTTTCTATTTTGGGAATAATAATCAAAAACTGTCTAAAATTGCCTAAAAGCTCAAACATTTTTTTTGAAAGATTTAAATTTTCCATATTTTATAATTGTCAATGCTATTCGTCTACGAGTATTATCTATAAGTTTGGCAATAAAATATTAATTTTTAACCAAAAAAATAAATGTTAATAAAGATTTATTGATAACAAAACGAAAATAGAATTTGCTCAATTTTAAAGACAATTTTTTGAGTGGGTGGTGTTTCAGCCGATTAAATAATTACCGAAAAAGTGAATTTGATAAGAAATGGCGTTCAAATTAGATTTTTCAAAAAAAGTAAACATTATAACAGCACGTCATAACAGTTAGAAGGGAGAGCAAAACTTTTATGCCATAAGCCCATTATACACACAAGATAACTGGTACGATTTTGCATACAGAGAAAATGATCATTTTTTCTTGAATGGATTTATTTAATCTTCCAATTAGGGGGCGAGCGAATGTACAACTAGTTCTAAAAGGGAAGATTATTTCAAAACAAAAATTGAAAAATTTAGTTCAAAATTTAAAAAAACGTGAAAAACTGAAGAATAGAAAAACTTAAAAATAGTTTGAAAAATTAAAAAATTGAGTTGAAGTTAAGTGCGAATAAACACTAAAATAAACAAATAAAAATTGTCGCTAATTATACCGTAGAATAAAAAAAGTCGCCTCACAAAATCGCTCACTCCCACACAAACCACCCTAAAAACCCCTTCGAACGGTTGAAAGACGAAGACGAAGAAGAAGTGAACCTCAAACAAGAAATTTCCATCCATTTTATATCGTCCGCAAAAAAAACAATGTTTTGATTTGGCGTTTTGCATTATACGCGCGTTTTTTTTCTGTCGCCAAACGCTGATGTGTTCTCACCGCCATCGCCGCCGTGCGTTTTCAACAAATTTCGTCGTTGTGCGTTTTTTCCTTCAGTCGCACCAAGTTCTTGGCGGTTTGTTGTTGGCTTTGTTGTCGTGATCTCTTGCATTCCTTTTGCACATACACATATATGTGTATGTATGTTGTTGTTTGTTGGTGTTGTTGGTTTTGTTCGTCGTTGATTGTTCTGGCTCGATTGTGTGGTTATTCTAGTTAGCGTCGAACACATTATTTTTGATTATGGGAATCGCGATTTCAGTTTCTCTTCTCTCTCTGTTGCGCATTTATTTACAAACAAACCTTGGTGTTAGCTCTCAAAATCACAGCACGTACAAAGTTTGTAATACAAACCGATAAAGATATACAATTACACGTTTAAAACATACATGTATGTATGTGTGCGTACACAAAACAATTACATTGCGATATCACGCACGTTTTTGATAATCGTCCCGTTGCTATAATATTTCCAGAAAAGATCAAATGCGAGACAACGAAAAATGAACTGTGAAAAGTTATCGTCAAATCAGCGAACACATAGAGAGAAACACAACAAACAACAAAGCTGCTATTTTTGGAACTCCATGCGCGTGTGTTTTCGAATTTTGCACCAGAAGTTAAATGGGAAGATTGGCGGAATTGCATGTTATCAATTTGCAATTGCGTCAATCGCATGAGGATGTGGAGCGAATGAGCGCTTTTTTGAGAAATTAGTCATTTTATGAGAAGCTTTTTACAGCGATATCAACTGTAAACATATATATATACATAAATTCAGCGAATTGTCGCTTTGCAAATTTGGGAATTAGCGTGCAAAATTCTATGACCAAAAAAAAACTTCCGTTTGGCAAAGAAGTTGATCTCATTGTCAGTTGAGAGTTGAGTTTTGCAATAATATTTTTACAATAATAACAGTAATCGAAAACGTCAACTGCGGTGATTGAATTTGATGATTTAATCAAAAATAAACTGAAAATCTGACAGTTTTGTTCTCCAAACATTACCAAAAAAGTTATTTGGAAGGAATTTACTTCCTGTAAATTTGTGTTTTATATTTAAAAGTTATTCAAAAAGATCGCAAATAAAATAAATATAATAGAAATATTTTGATAAGTTTTAGTTAAATTTGATCAACAATCTTTTATAATTCGTCAAATTTGACGCACAGTGGGTAAATCGAGGATTGCGGTACGTAACAATTCGATAAATATGCATTTTTTAAAATTAAAATCCCTGCAAAAATTTATCGTGCAAAAATTTGTATAATTGTACAAAATTAAAATATGTACAAATCATCAAGAAGTTTTTGTAGAAAATATTTTCATTGAACGATTAAACGCCACATTTTTGACCAATATTTGAAATAATCCGAATACATACTATGGTGGACAATGTAAACAATTGTATTAAAACCAAACATGAAAAAAAAATTTGCTAAAACTGTCACGGGACATCTCTACGGAAAGTAAAATGATACATATCTTTTATTTTATTTAAAAAAATTAAAGTATTATAGTATTATATCGTGCTTTAGTAAATTTAAAAAAATTGATGTAACAAAAATCAAAAACGCAGCAAATACATCAATTATACACAAATTACCGTAATTATACCAGAAAAATATTACGGTAATTATACAAAAAACACACACGGTGCGGAAGCTTAGTGTAAATTTTGAAGCCAAAAATTCAAAAGAAAAAATGCTTATGTTGCGCTTAAGCGTAGTAGTTAATTCAGTGTTCTGACTTGAATCGCGAGCGACTCACGAGTCGCGACTCAGATCGGGATCGGGAGTCATGACTCGCCAAAAACGACTCAAAAATGAGTCGGAATGACTCATCGACTCACGATTCAGAGAGTTTCATTTTTAAAAAACGAATCGCAAAAATCGCAAGTCATACGAGTCATAAAATTTTTTCGACTCGTTTGACTCGCGAGTCATTGAGTCGAAAATGAAAAAGTGCAACTCTTGACTCGCGAGTTGCAATTTTTGAAAATGATGCGTGATTCGACTCGCGAGTCGAATTTCAAAAAACGACTCGCGAAAAAAAAATTTCGTACGCGAGTCACGAAAAAAACGACTCGCTTTTTTTTGGACTCGACTCGCGAGTCATTTCGCGAGTCGCGAGTCGTTTTGCGAGTCGAATTTTCGGTCAAAAATTTTCCGATTTTTCCGCGAGTCGCAATTTTTTTTGTTTTAAATTCGACTCACGAAGTTGGTGAGTCACGGCGAGTCGTTTCTAAAAAACAACTCTTTTCACTCGCGATTTGGTTGAGTCACTGCGACTCGTTTGTGAGTCAAAAAAAAGATTCAACTCGCCACTACATAATATGTTCAATTTTATGCAGAATTTTTCAAAAAATCACCAAAACATGAAAAATATTAATTTTCCACACATCGGTCAACGAAATTTTTTTAATTCGGAATATGAACAAATTTGTGGAATCTCAAAAATCTTTCAAAATTTGACTCGAAAATTATGATAAAAAGGCCAAAAACTGCTGTCAAATGATTACTGGAAAAGACTGCAAATTGTCAATCAATTCCGAAATTATTTGCAAATTTCTTCCGAAATTATTTTATTGCAAATGTACAAGAAAATTAATATTTTATTTTTTTCTCATATTTTTTTACCCTTTTTACGAGAATTTGCAAAAAAACATTCGCTATTTTTTGCAAATATTTCGCAATGCACTTAAAAATAATTCCGCCATTTATTTTAAATTACGAACTTCGAACACAACTTTTTGAAGGAATTTTGACGAGAAAAGCTACAAAATGTGACGCAATTTTTGTGCAGTAATTTTTGTCGTATTAAAAATTTTTTTTACTAATTTCCGTCTTGCTGATAGCGGGAAATTTTGCCGTTGTTTTAATCGGATTAGATCGTTTTTGTTCTTCATATTCGCTTTTTTCTCGGATATTTATTTATTTTTGTGTTAGAAAAATGCGGAAAACTACACGTTTGAACAATGCAAAATACAGAATATGTATCGTGCGTTGTTTATAGTTTAAGTTCAATATTTTAAGACAAACTTTGCGTTTAAAATATTAATAGTTTATTTCTTTTGTCACAGAAATGCAATTTTCACATGAAATCCTCCCGTGATAAATCGCTTCCCTCCCCGCCTTAAGTTAAAGATGAGAAGGCAAAGTTGTAAAAAAGAAAAAATTGTAAGCAATAAAACAAAAATTGAATATATATAAAAAAATTGCAAATAATATTTTTTGTCCGTCTTCTTGCTCTCTCACTCATTTCCGATTTTGACGATACAAATAATCCCTAGCGGTTGTGATATACAAAAATTCATAATAGTAGTTTGTATATGTATATGTTTTACTAATTTTTTATGTGAAAACATACGAAATAAATCTAATTCAGAAACAATCAAATTGAAGTAAATTACAAAAATTCAATATAATTATTTTCGAACTTTTCAATTTCCACACACAATTCTCCCTTTTTTTACTTTTTCGTTTTTCAATTCGTTTTTTACCCAATTTTCTTTTGAATTTTTAAATTCTTTGTAATATCTAGATAATTGAAATCGGAAAACGTTACTTCCAATTAGATGAACAAATGTGTTTTTAGTGTCTTTATTGTGTCTGTGTATTGTGTCTTTTTAACGGTTATATTTCAGTGTCAACATAATTCAATTTGACTTCAATTCATCTTCAGATTACTTTTTTATGCTCACATGTCGTGACGTAGTCAATACAAAAGTTATTGTTGTTATATACCTTTAACTTTAAACAAAATGTCGAAATCAAATAAAAATTTGTTCTGAAAAAGGGGCTTTGTAATTTTAATTTTTTTTGTCTACTTTTTTTATGAAAGTCAAATTTTTTATCGTGTCAATTTTTTGAAGNGGGGGGGGGGAGGGGAGGGGTATGAGTTCTCAACCTGGGATGCAAAATATAAAACATTTTAATGCAGAAAAGACTTCATATTTTTATTTTTTTATACGATTTTGTCGGAAAAACCTTCAAAAATGTGTTCAGTCCCTTAGCATCACATGTACCCCTTTCTTTCGCTGAAAAAAATCCGTTCAAAAACAAACAGTATATATTCTCAAAATGACGAATATGTGATTCACAAAATTCTAAATATTAACAAAACAATAAATAGTAAAATATATTTACATGAAAAATTTGTTTATACATAATACCAATAGTACCAATTATTCTTACCCGTAGAAAAGGAGGGGGGAGGAAAAGAAAGGAAATGAGTTCGGAGCAGGGGAAGCTAATATTCTTATGTTATGATTGAATTGTGGGAATTTCGATGTCGAGCGCGTCCTCGCCACCTCGCCATAAAATGGAGTACGTGAAAAAGAGGCTGCCCAACGCGGTCTCCACAGACAAACTCGTTTGTACCGTGGAGCCGAGGAAGTTGCCTGCCGGCTCTCCCATACACTAAACACGCCCAAATGTCGTTTGAATAAAAGTTGAAAGCGAATGTATTTTCGAAAATGATTGTTTTATTCCAAAAATCTTTTTTGTCTCATTACGATACTTTTCATGCAAAAAGTGTGTGTGTGTGTGTGTGTGTGTGTGTGTGTTTGTGTGTGTGTTTGTGTGTGTGTGTGTGTGTGTGTGTGTGTGT
>SAUE01000043.1:116611-130359 GCA_009724625.1 Deladenus siricidicola
GTGTGTGTGTGTGTGTGTGTGTGTGTGTGTGTGTGTGTGTGTGTGTGTGTGTGTGTGTGTGTGTGTGTGTTGAAATTTGTGAATGTCAAGAGAATTTGTGAATGCCACGATAAAGCTTACAATATTTATTATTAGACTGGAGTACGCTGGAATTATGCCCAATATCACATCGAATAATAGAATTATGCCCACAACGCAATTATTCTAAAACAAAATTAAAATCTTCAACTATTTTTAATGTCGGATATTAAAAAAAGCTTGTTGGGTTAGAATTTTGCAGCTATAATTTTAATTTTTTGATTTTTAATAAAAATTTCGACTGCGACAAAGAATTTTTTGGATTGTATTCACTTTAAAATTAAAATTTCAAAAAAAACTTACAGAATTTCTAAAGTCCGAATAATTTCGCACTAAGTAAAAAAATTTCACGCCGACAAACAAATTTACAGTGGCGAAAAACGATTTCAGAATTAACTGAGGGACGACTCTCAACTTTGTGGCCAAGCACGAGAAACCCAAACAATTTTTAACTAAAAATTATTTATTTATTTATTTCAAGACAATTGGCATTGGACACTGATTAATTTTTTGATAATTTTTAAAAATATTCAAATATCTTACAAAAATATATTATCAAATGGACACAAACCCCTGTCGTTTTGGAGCGGAAGTTCGACAAAAAAGATGGCCATGCTCGTCAAATAGACGATTCCGAGCACGCAAACGCCCGCCACCGCCAACCGCGCTTTCAGCATCGCCTCGCGTCGATCCTCGATGTCGGCGGTAAGATCGTTGAGCAGCATACACCGCTCAACGACCAGAAAGAGTACGGGAATAGAGGAGACGGTGAGATAGCTGATACTCACACAACCCAACCAATAAAACGCGTAGACGTCTTTCATCGGATTGCTTGGACCTGCACTGATTGTGAAGTAAAGGTTGAAGAAAAACAAATTTAGACAGAAAATTTGTTAAAAATATAATATAACTGAGGAATATTGGCAAAATGGAAAATTGCCGAAAACGTTACTTATAATTATTTCGAAAAAAGTATGAATAAGATTTTTTAATAATATATGTACATACATGTTTATTTTTATAGTATAGTTGTGCAATATTGTGCAATACATATATAACAATTATATTTACTGCTATTATTGTACTTACTGCTCTTTCCTTTCTCGTTCTTTCTCGTTCTTTCCTTTCTTTTATTTGCTTACTTTATATGTATAATCATCTATATGCATGTATGATGTCTTGCTTTTTTCTATTTGTTTCATATTTTCTCCCTACAAACAAAATGCATATACAATACCGTATGGATTGTAGTTTTTGATTTGCGCCACCGTAAACGCTATTGAGCTGGCCGATCCCAGAAGGCATGACGCCAAATAAACAATCATTGAATGTGACATAAAATATTTGACGCGTACGTGAAATCGTTTGCGTTTGGCACATATTTTATGTGGCAAACTGGCAAGAAGGAGAAGCGTGAGACAAAGTAGTACGGTAATCGCCTGACACACTAGCGTGATGAAATTCTCGACGATCGCCAACTGCCTCACATAGGGTCGAGCGGTTTGGACCATAAAATTGACAATTATCGTAGCTGGCGGTACCCTAGCCTAACATTCAGTTCGCAGTTAAAAAAACATTCTTCAAATTTGAGTATATTTTTGTTAGCAGGTACTAGATGTGGGATGAATTTTGGTGAAGTTGGACACGTTTCGGTCCTATCACGGTAGGTAATTTGAAAGTTTGAACGGCAAACGGCAACAATTTTTAAATTTGGCCGAAAATCAAAACAAAAAAGTTAGTCATTTCAGATCAGGCACAAACATTTCACCACCTATACAATAGAATTGTTGAACAATGCTTGAAAAATATTTTTAACGTTAAAAATGTGGTTTTTACCGTAATGTTCATTTATTATAATTTTAACCAAAAGTAATACATATGTGTGCAAAAAATAAAATGCACAAAAAGAATAAAAATGGAAATCGGTTTCCAATTTCATACAGGGTAAAAAATATTTAAATTAAAAGCTTAAGTAAGCTTTCAATTTTACAAAAAAATGTAAAATTTGTAAAAAAATTAAAGGAAAATGCCAAAAAATTTATTTCCTTATTAATAATAGGGAAATAAATAAGTTATTATATTATACATATGTATGTATATATAGGGTGGTTCAAAAAAAATCCCGCGCCATAGCGCAGTTGAAAACGCAGCTAAAAATCTGAAATTTTTACTGTAGATGCGCCTTGCAATTCTCTTTCATTATTTTTTTGAATTTTGCGATTTCATCAAAAACTAATGTTTTTAAAAATTAAAAACTTTGAAAAACATGCTTCAAATAAGCTGCTTCGGAGATTGTATATCTCAGTCAGTTTTGGTCCAAAAAATCCCAAACTTCAGAAACATAATCACAATCGCTGCGAAAATTTTTCGCCCGGCGGATTTCTTAATCGGTTTTGTTTGGGCGACGCAGCTAAACGTCAAAGTTGCGCGTAGACGCTCATTTTGTGAAGNTTCCTTCACAAAACGAGCGTCTACGCGCAACTTTGACGTTTAGCTGCGTCGCCAAAACAACCGATTATGAAATCCGCCGGGGGAAAAATTTGCGCAGCGATTGTGATTATATTTCTGAGGTTTGGGATTTTTTGGACCAAAACTGACTGAGATATACACAATCTCCCAAGCAGCCTATTTCAAGCATGTTTTTCGATGTTTTTGATTTATAAAAAAATTAGTTTTTGTTGAAATCGCAAAATTCAAAACAAGAATGAAAGAGGGCGCATCTACAGCAAAAAAATGCAAAAATTTCAGATTTTTAGCTGCGTTTTCAACTGCGCTATGGCGCGGAATTTTTTTTTGAACCACCTTGTATAAATTATTTTTTGTCAAATTGAAAACAATTGATAAATGTAAATTTGTCAATCACGCTGCGCTGTCATTCTCGGCGCAAAATTGCGTACGTGAAAAACATGCTGCACAACGCGTTTTCCACGGCCAAACACGTGTTCATCATGGGGCCGAGAAAGTTTCCGGATGTCTCGCCGCTCAGCTAGAACTTTTCAATTGTCTTGTCAATTCGCTCACCCCCTCCTCCTCCACTTCATATCGATATAAATTGGATATTGAAATGAAGTAAAGGAGGGGTGACATACATATCACTACTGATGAAATATTCTAACAAAATTCAATAACTTTAGTTTTTATATAAGAATTAAAAAATGATGTTTAAGAATGACTTCTTTTTACAACAAATGGCGACTTTTTTTAGTATTTGCAAAAAGTAAAATATAAAATATATTTATCCTGTCCCGTGCTATTTCAATCTTCTAATAAATAAATAAATAATGGTTTACTTACCAAGTTAATTGCAAGGCTAACAAAACTTGGAAGGGTTCCAAATATAATTTCAAGCAAAAGCGTAATACCCACAGTACAATTGGCCTAAAATTACAAAAATACGTATGTATGTGTGCGACATTTGTTGGTGATTTTTGAATTAATTCTTTTTTACACATTTGACATATTTAATCTTTTAATATATATTTGCAAATATTTTATTATTTTTCGGTATAGTGGTGTAACTTGAATCTTTTTTGTATCCACAAAGAGCTAAAAATAAATCACAAAATGAGGGAGGAGATTAACCGAGCTATGCAAAGTGATTGCAAAATGGATGTATTTGGATAAATTGCTTGCTTCCGATGCGGATACGGTATGTGCGTGGACCTGCAAATCCATGCAAGATTCAAGTTATAACTCATATGTCCACATAAAAATTTAAAAATTCTTAAATTCTTAAAGCTATGCATAATAATTTTTAATACGTTTTTTACATATTCCAAACAAATCCTCAACATGACACATCTGTTCAAGTTCAGTTGAGTCATTTTGTATTTTCCACAATTTTCGAAACTTAATTCAAAATTATGGCATTTTGAGGTAGCGTTCTGGACAGATTTAATATAATTTTTTGAAAAAAATTTCAAAGTGTCGCAAAATTCTTACTTTTGTGCATTCCGATTATATTTATTTGAATTCATGCGCTTTATTTTCCTACTGTAAGCATAGAGTGAACAAAATGTTTAATTTGGGACGCCGTGCTCAAATGTCGCATCCCAAAAATGTCGGTACAGCATGTAACAACATGTTTGTAAATAACAAAACAAAAACATACAAGATTTTTAAAATCCGAAAAGCGTCTGACTAGCGAGATGAAAAACACGCTGATCATTAAATTTAAGGTGGAGAAGAGAACTTTCAGAAAGTTTTGAGGTACGAGCCGTAGCCGAACCAGCAAGCAAGAAAAGCCCAGACAGTGCCGCACTAAAACAATGCAAATATATACAGAATGCGGTATAAAAATGATCATCAATAGTTTTTGTTGTTCTAATACGATTATTTGAATTTTTCTGTTCTACCTTTTTTTAGTTGGATAGTATATGGTTTTCTCTACGGCCAGTTCCAAATATGGCCAAAAAATTCAAATTTTTTTGGGGACTTATATACCCGAAAGAAAGAGCGCTCGTCAAAAAACGTTCAGTTCAAAAAACACTCAAAATACTCAATTTTGTCCTCTGACCAAAAGTGGCCGAGTTATGGCGCTTTGAAAATTTGATGACCTTGTTTTGGTTTGCCCCTCTCCCCCGACTTTTTTTCTGGCAACGCCTCTTCTGGCCGCTACCCAGAAAGCGATAGAAACCGCATTATTATGATTGCTCGACCAACAACGGGGACCGCTGTTTGGGTTCACCGGTACGTAACAGTTTAGCACTGAGCGTTCCCAGCCTCTGATAAACGTAGGAAGAATAACGACGACCCCGCCGGCTAGTAACGATAGAGCTCTCTACCCTGTAAATCATTCACGGTTGGCTCCGTGTACAACCTGTCACCACGATATGCACGTTTTGCTTTTTTGGATAAAATTTTCTTTTTCTATCTCAATAATTTTTCAATGTCACCCTTTTCAAAAATGTTGGACAAAACAAACCTCGGTCGGCCTGAAGTGGAAGTTCCACGAGAAAGACGGCCGTACTCGCACAATAGAAAATCACCAGCACGCAAACGCTAGCCACCGCTAGGCGTTCTCTGAGCATCGCCTCACGCGGATCGCTGTTCTCAGGCGTGAAGTCGACTAGCACCATGCATCTTTCGATGGCCAGAAATAAAACGGAAATCGACGAAATCGCCAAATAGTTCATTCCAAAACAGCCGAACCAAAAAAAATTGTAGAGGTCAATCGAGTTTTTGTTAAAGTCTGAATTTTGATTTTTTATATTTGTAATTCTCCACTTTTTGTTTTGATTTTGTTTTGCTTTCCTTTTTTTCCTTTAGTCTGACCATCTTTTCTCACTTTCTTTTTTTCTGTAGTTCTTTTTCTGCTTTCATATCTTGCTTTCTCTCATTTTGTATTATTCTGGATTTCTCTTCTTAACAATTATTACCGTTGGGTTTGTGGTTTCGCATTTGGGCCACGACATAGCAAGCGGAGCTCGCCGATCCCATAATAGACGTCATCAAGTGAACAATCATCTGCTTCGACATGAAGTGCTTAACGCGAAGTTGAAAGCATTTCCCCTTGGCGCCATTTCTCGTTCTTTGCAGAATATGTGCAAATATGGCGCACAGCAAGAGATTCAAATTTAGTACCATGGTAATGCCCTCAGAAGTTAATGCCATAAAATTTTCCGCTTTTGCCAATGGCTTCACGTAAGCTCGGGAACCGTATGGCTCGGCCATACGGTAAATCGCGGCGTACAATAAGTTACGATCAATTAATTTAATTTTTGTTAAAGTATAATATGTGCAGTAGAAAGACCTCAACGCCACAACAAATACATATGCATTAATGTAGATTTTTTTCAAGTACAAAAAACAAAACAAAAAAGTAGTTTCCAATTTCAGTGGAATTTTTCCATTTTATATAATTTTTAAATGCACTATTATTCAAATAATAACTTACAAATTCGTCATTACTTTTCACTATGTATATTTTGTTATATATTTGTATGATAAATTTTATTGCACTTATAGTATATATAGTAAATATTTACAACAAAAAAGTCAGAAATACAGTAATCTTCTTGATGTACCCGAAATTGTTTACGCAAAAATCGATCGATGACTTCATTGAGTAATTTGAATGCGCGGCAAACTTCTTTCCCTTTCGTCCGCGGTCTCCTTTCGCAGCAAGACGTACGTACAGAAGACGCTGCACACCGCCGTCTCCACCGACAGACACGTGGTCATCGTAGGGCCGAGAAAGTTGCCCACCGGCTCGCTTGTGCACTAAATTTAATTTATTATTTGTATACAAAATTTATGATATGTATAATATAAGAATTTAGCATAATTCATAAAAATGGGCTTTCCATTTAAAATAAATGTGTTTCTAATAAACAAAATATATGAAAAACTTGTATATGTATTAAAAATGATAAAAAAATGTTTTAGCGTGGAATTTTGAATTTTAAAATTTTTATAGAGAATCAATTTTTCAGGCGAATTTCGAGAAATCGATCAATTCTAATCGGTATTAAGGTTTTCTAACAGTAATTTTACGGTGTTACTAGATTTATGACGAAACTGGCGTAATTCGGAATGGTGGCGAAGACGATTTCAAGCAACAGCGTTGCGCCGATTATCAAATTCTCCTAAAACGAACTTTAAATTGTGTAAAAAATTAAAGATGAACCTCTATTTTTATAAAGTTTTGTCATCATTTGTTTCCTCTGGATGGATAGAAAAGTTAGAAAAGTTAGCCATCAAAATTGTATAAAAAATAAACAACAAATAAAATATACGTAAAGTATTACAAAATGATGGAATTGGGAGTATCGGCGAACGAGGCAGAAAAAGTAGATGCCCAAAATGAAGTTCATGCTGGCAAAGCAGGTTTTGAGGATCACCTGAGGCAAAGACCTCATCTTCAACAGCATGCACGAGAATGTGATACAGTAGCGCACTAAACTATGTATGTATGTACGATATTATTTATGAATATACGATATCATTTACGGCAAGTCAATGCATATGTATAGCATAGTATACATGTATATTAAAAGACATTTTTTCTAAAATAGGACCAAATGTAGTTTGCACAACGAAAAAAGTCGATGTCACCGATTCGGCTGAAATTCTACCAAAAGTTATATTGATATCCAACTAAGAAACCTGCAAAGATCAGCTTTTTTTGTCGAGTAGTTTTTGAGATATGGGTCGTTCAAAGTTTAAGAAAACTAAAAAATGTGATTTTTTTCAAAATTCCATAAAATTTTTTTCAGTTATCCAAATTGAACCCTCTTATCGCCATTCGACGCGCCTTTCAAAGCTCTTTAAGAAGATATACCGCACAAATTTCAAGATGCACGTTTTACTTAGAGACGATAATTTGTTATTGTGACGTCATGTGGCCAAAAAATGTAATAATCAGTTTCTCTGTCTGATGGAAATTAACGATTTTTTGTTTTTGTTAGCTTATTTGACGACGTGCACCCACTCGGAGGATTTCCACTAATACCATTTTCGAAGCAGTTTTTAGTGCTCTTTCTAATGGCGCAAAGAAAATAGACCAGCTAGATCGATAAAGGTGTTTTTTGAGTGATTTTCTGTCGGCGACCCCTAACTTTTAATCAGTTTTTCGTGTATAACAGGTCCAAAAATTACATCTTGAAATTTGTGCAGTATATCTTCTTAAAGAGCTTTGAAAGACGCGTCGAATGGCGATAAGAGGGTTCAATTTGGATAACTGAAAAAAATTTTATGGCATTTTGAAAAAAATCNCATTTTTTAGTTTTCTCAAACTTTGAACGGCCATATTTCAAAAACTACTCGACCAAAAAAGCTGAGCTTTGCAGGATTTCTCAGTTGGATATCAATATAACTTTTGGTAGAATTTGAGCCGAATCGACGACATCGACTTTTTTCGTTGTGCAAACCATAGGAATTTTAGGAAAAACGTCTTTTAACGGAATGATGTTTTTGAATTCAATCAAAATAAAATAATTTTGAGGTACTGTAAATTATTAACGATATTAGTACGCAAACGCTATTTATCTTGAAGTGCAATTTTATGAAAATATATACATATGTGTATATACATATGTATTTTTAAAGCAATGACCTCTGTCCGTCTCCAGTGGCAATTCGACGAGAAACATAGCCACACTGCCAAAATACATAAAAATGATGAAGCATACGCTAGCCACGGCCAGTCGATTCTTGAATTTGTCGTCGCGATCCGTCTCCATCTGCCACGTAAGGTCCATGGCCAGGGTGAAGCAACGCTCGAGCGCCAAAAAGAAGACGGAAATCGATGAAATTGCAAAATACGTCAGAGCAAATACGCCCAGCCAATAGAACGTGTAGAGATCGTCAATTTCGTTGGGCCCTAATACATATATGTATGTGTATATGGTATACATATTATACTCTGTTAACTTGTTTTTCTTTAAAAGTTGACTAAAATGCCAAGCAAAAAAGAGGGAGACAAAACTTTACATTATAATACACTGAATGATGAACTATATCATTTAGCAAAAACAATTTTGCAAATTTTTCAGTTTGACAATTTTATTTTGGGAAAAAAAGTCTATTTTTCGGATTGTCAAAAAACATTTTTTTGAAGAAAAACAATAAAATAAAAATTATGTTTCAAAGCAAAAGTTAATTTTAACCAAAAATAACTAAATTTGCATACTACCAGCCGACATGTTATTGTAGTTAACTAGCTCGTAGACGACCAGGCCCATGCCACTCGCCGAGCCGAGAATGCACGTGACCAAATAGACGATTGTCGACTTTGTGATTAAATTTTTCAGGCGTGTTTGAAAGCGCTTCTTCCGACTGTCCTCGTCGTAGCTCATAGAGTGCGCAAAAACGGATAAAATCAGAAGGTTCAAATTGAGGAGTACGGTAATAATTTGGCAAGCGATTGCTAGCAAATCCTCCACCAACGTCAGATTTTTGATGTAGGCGCGCATTTCGGAATATGAAATCCTTAATTGAATACTGAGATACTTTAATAAATATATGTATATAATATTTACAACCACAGTAATAATGTGTAGCCGTACATTCTTCAATGCTGGAAGTTTTTAATTTTACAAAAAATATTTTTTTGCTTTAACGCTCACACCAGATCTTGTTCCATTATCCCGCTTTTCTTGTCATTCCAATTCTTCCACCTCACCCCACCCCTTCCAATGATTCTCCCTTCCAAATGATTTCGCACGAACTTCTACAGTACTGTTAATCAGTTATTGCCGCCAAAGTTTGGTTGATTGAGGAAATTCGTGGCTGTGCGTTTGTGCGAAAAATGACCAAATATACTAATTTCCCTCATGTTCTAAATTCTCACATACACTTAATATGGTTTTGACAACTTTTTTTTATTAATTTAATCATTGCGTTAGATGTATTTTTACAAATATATAAATACATATATGTATATTATTTTTAAGTTTTTTTTGAACCGTCAACTTTTTTCACGTTCATTTTGCTAGTTCGTTTTAAAATTGATATTTTTACGTGCACAAAATGCTTAGAAACGATGTTATCTGTCGAAAAAACAATGGAAATCAATAGCACTTTCTTATTATCTTGTGCATTTTCTAACAAAAATTAAGGGAATCTACATTCGTTATTTTGTCTTGTTTCATATATGTATGTATGCATAACGCTGTTTACGCGTAACTGAAAAAACTACGTTTCATTCAAAACGAAAAAGCGTTTCAGTCACTGAGCCAAAACAGTTCATTATTTTTTTGTTTTGAAGCCACAAAATTCTCTACAAAACTATTAAGAAGGTTCATGCATGAACTTCAGGTTTTTTTTTAATAAATTTTTTGTCTACAGTTGATAATTTGTATGAAAATGATTTTTTTCTTAAACGATTTTTTCACAAATGATATTATTCTCAAATGATATTTTTATCAAACGACATTTTTACCAAATGATAATTTTTATGATTCGAGAAAAAATTTCATTTACAAAAAAAATATCATTCAAGAAAAAATATCAATTGAGAAATTTATCAGTTGAAAAAATATGATTCTCAAACAAATTATCAACTGTAACAAAAATTTATCAAAGCAAAATATAATTTAGTTCAAGAAAAGCTGAATTGGAAAAATTAACTTGAAAAAATGTCAATTTTAAAATGAATTCGCAAAGTAAACATGAAAAAAGTTCATGGACAAGAATTTTTGCTTCATGAAAGTTTTTTCCAACTATTGGTATATGTATATAGATATGTATATATGCATATATGTAGGTATTTATGCATTGGTAAACGAAAAAAAAGAATATGAGTGAAATTTGTATATTTGGCCATTTTTCGCACAAACGCGACAGCACCGAGGAAATTGTTCAATTGCGTTGAACACATAAATGTAAGTATGTATAACAAAAATAATCGATGTAATCATTAACAAAAAAAAACTCAAACTCACAAAACAAAAGCAATCATTCTGCATACATACCAGGGGTGCTAACATTTACGATTTACGTATTTACGACTTTTTGGCCCAAAATTTACGATTTACGATTTACGAAAAATCGGCCGATTTTCGTAAATTTTTCAACATTTTCCAAGAAAATTTAAATTTTTTAAAACTCAATATACGTTCGAATTGGCGCGAAAAATGTCGATATTAGTGGAAAAAGAAGGTTGACAAATTCAAAAACGCTCAGATGAAAATAAAAACAGCAAAAAAAAAGCAAAATGAACAGAACTTTCTTGAAAAAAGATTAGGAAAAAATTTGAAAATTTACGATTTTCGATTTACGATTTACGACATTTACGGCTTTTTGGGCAAAAACTTACGATTTACGATTTACGAAATTGCGAGGTACTGAAAATTTACGATTTACGATTTACGAAATTGAAAAAATATTTTCGTAGCACCCCTGATACATACATACATAGCATGCCAAGGTACACGTGATTGTGTATGTATTTTTTAATAATAACAATGTAGTAATAGTAATAAAAAAATGTTGTAAAAATTTTTGAAATTGGAAACCGAGTTTGTTTGGGAGGCGCGAAAGATATTCGAGCATTTTTGTGTAAATTTTTAGTTTAAAATGTAAAAAGCCGTTTGAATTAGTTTTAATAGTTTTATGTTTGTTCACCTTTGTGTTTTGCATTGTATTTAGTTGTGTTCTTTTCTCTTTATAAGTTCCAGCTTCCGAGCCGAAACGCCGAGAGCCAGATGGAATCGAATCGAACGACATGGTCTTAGTTTTATTACGGTAAAAAAGTCTTTAAAAATTGTAAAAAATTGTAAATAAAACGGAAAAATTATGAATATTTTAAAAGCATAACAAAAGATGACTCATTGAAAAAAAATTGTCTTTTGAATTGATGTAAAAAGAAATAGAAAATATATTTACGAACAGACGAAACAGCTCCAAAATGGCACTACGTTTGTTTGACATTCTAAAAACACGACAAAATTACTTAGCATAAACTTAAAACTTAACATTCTCCATGTTTTTGCGTACCGCTAACTTAAAACTTAACATAGCGGTACGCAAAAACATGGAGAATATAACGAAACAAAAAGTAATTTTTTACTGTAGAAGACTTTCGCGTTAAGATGAGGTTAAGATAAATTAAAATTTGTCCGAGTTTTTTTGGACCACCCTGTATATACAAAATATACAAAAATATGGATACATCAAAAAAGAAAAATATCACACAAATGCATCTTGTGCACTCAAATCTACGTGCACTCAAATCTACTTGCACTCAAATGTGCACTCAAATCGTGCACTCACGTGCACTCAAATCTACTTACATATTAGGTGTGCTACGAAAATAAATTTTCAATTTCGTAAATCGTAATCCATAAATTTTCAAAACTTCAAAATGTCGTAAATCGAATCTTTCAAAAAAATGAAAAAAAATTTCGATTTTTTCCCTAATTTTTTTCAAGAAAGTTTGGTTTTATTTTGCTGTTTTTTTATTTTGGTTTTCGTCACTAGACTGTGAATTACGTAGAGCATAAACTGCAAAATATTACTGTGGGTATAAATACATTAAAGATTGTGTCTAGCCAATGTAAATGAATTGAGTAGTGTGGATAAATTTTGGGCTATTTATTAATTTTTTTTCTTTTTTACTCTTCAATTTTCAAAAAATGTAATTTGAAAAACTTTTGAGCAATTGCTTTAGAGTTTTTTTTTACGTTTAAATGCAAAATTTTTATCACAATTTACCGCTTTTGAGTACAAGATTTTGTGTGAAAGTTTAATTAAAAACGGATTCCGCGCTGTTGATTTTTTAATTATTATTTATTTGCATGACTTTTTTAATATATTGTGCATATATTATTGGACAAAGTTTTAGTTACGCTTGACGATCTATCTACATTAAGACTTGCATGACCAATAATGGTACTGTAATATAACCATATATAACCATAATGGTACTGTAATATAACCATATATAATAATATAAATGTGTTGCGATTCCAATAATAAAAATTACCCATATATAATTTAACTATGTAATTAATATACATATATTTGAGTGGTCATGTGAGGATGGAAATGGTTTGAAAGTGGGTGGACTGGCAAGGCGCCAGCTCTTTGACTTGGATAACCGGAGCCAACCTCAACAATTCCACGACATTTTGGAATTTTTCAGCAAAAAAAAGAATGGCAACCTAGATTGAATACATAGATTGAAATTCTAATTGCTTTGGTTTTTAAATAAATGTTTTTTAACGCCTAATACTTAAAAAATGCGAAGACCTATTATTTAAAGGAATGAATGTATGTATAGAATTTAATATAAACATTTTTTCATTAATTACGATTCTATGAGCAACTGTATGTACATAATTCCATATTTTCAGAAAATTTATTTATATTTTGTTATCTACTTGAAATAATACAAACAAATTATTTCATACAAAAATTTATAACGTATTTAATATTTTTAATTAATTAACATTTTTGTTTTGTTTTCGACTCGTTTTACAAAAAAATTTGTTCTCATTTTTTAATTTTGTAGGAAAAAATGGAAGTTTCGAAAAAATTATTGAACATTTTGGTGAGACTACGGTAGATGACAAACAGAACTGCGGTAGCGCTTCTCGACGAGACCGTAGCGCTCAACGGTCTTCGCTACAGTTTAGCGTTGATGACAATTTTCGGAAATTCGTTCATTCTTTTCCTCTTTTGCAAAAACAAAAGTCTCCGCAAAACGCAATGCAATTTGCTCATCGCTTGGCTTACTGTAATCCAAATTTCTGCAGGTATGTGTATATGTGTATACTTAAAACATTTTCATTGAAATTAGTTTATTTATTAATTTATTTATTCATTTTGAAAGGCGTGGGCATATTCATTCGCGCCACGGAGGCGGTCATCGCCGCGCTAACGCACCACGTCACATTCGAGCGATGGTTTTGCGTTCTGTGCAATTTCACCATCTCACAGTCACTGCTGTTGTTGATGGTGGTGCTGAACGCAATCGCCTTCGATCGTCTCTACGCGATCGCTCAACCATTTGCGTATTGTGATCGAAAGGTTGGCGTAGCAAATAAAGTGAATTACATAATTTTAGTAATTCATTTTTCCAGTGTTTCCATGAAAAATTAATTTTAGAAAGTGAAATGGACTTCACTTTATCGAAAAAAATAAAGTGGCGAAATTAAATACTTCGCTTTATTTTTGAAAATTAAGTGGCAAAATTTAATTTTAAATTTAACTTTTAAAAATAAAGT
>SAUE01000043.1:148790-158846 GCA_009724625.1 Deladenus siricidicola
CTCAGAAAACCCCTCTGCCCGTTTTCTGCCCGAAATTCGACGAAAAATTTAGGGACCGACGATATACACAATTGCCTTCGGCTCATCCCCGAATTTCTAATCTTTCACTGGAATCTCCAATTTTGCTTTCCACACAAAATTAACTTTTATCAACTTTCAAAGTTGACTGAAATAGAATCAATAAAACATCGCTTTTTCGGATACAAATTGGCGTCGAATTTCTAACGCCCAAAATTACTATAAAAATGTCTCTTGTTAATTGGATATCAGCCACGGTGCCGAAGTCTAATGTGAATTATGAAGCCAAAACCGAAACAGAGAGTTCGGGCTCGAAACACTTACCGAGTTTTGTTACCCGAGTTACCCGAATTTTGAGCCCCGAAATTTAAAAAAATTTACGTCGTCAAATATTGCGTTTCCCTATAGCTGTAGGAGTAGGCCTACTGGAAACCAATGCTAATCACTCCTTCGACAGCAATAAGAAACACGGTGAAAATCAACGGCCAAAAATGGGAAAAGGTCACGCCAAAAAATGAATTTCTGCCTACTTTTTCAATAAAAAATATGGAAAAAATGTTATTTTTCACTAATTTTGTCCATTTTTTGTTGTTTTTGCGAGTGATGGCTTACAAATCGGCAATTTTCTACGACTCTACTTGCTACATTTTGTTTCCCTACTAAAACTGCATAAGAAAATGTATCGTTCATGAGAAATGAAGTCGAACCGTTCAAAAAATTTCACTTACACTTATGTTTATAAACGTTTATAAACATAAGTTTAAATGGTGAGAAAAAAATTGGTGTGTAAACAATAAATTCAACCGTAAATTTTTTTATTCAACCGTTTAATTTTTATCCATTAATATTTTAATTATGTGTATTTTAAGTATGTGTGAAATTATTAGTGATTTAATTATGAGGTATAAATTATTACATAGGTCGAAATTAATTATTGCATGCAACCCGTAGCAGAGGAAGTGAATTTTTACGATTTATCATTTTGTGTAAAATCCCCCCGATCGCGAAACTTCCTCGAATGGCACATCTGGTCGGCGTCCGCCACCAAAACCGGATGAAGGGCTAAGCGCACCACCATCAAATGTGAGCACTTCTGGCTGACTGAGGGTTGATATTTGCGGCGATCCGCTGTTTACCATTATTCCTAAATAAAACATGTACTAATTATGTATACTAATGTATAAATTATTATTAGCTGGAGTACATTGGTTTTAAATTTTAAGATCAAAAAATTGTCTTAAAATGTCTTAAAAGTAAGTTAGTTTTTCGTCGCTAAAAATATAAAATCTGGTCATGCAAAAAATTTTCTCAGCTCTAGCTATAAAATGGGATATCATACACAGTGTATTAGAAATGCTGGGAGTTCGGTACTCTGTGAAATTATTGCCAAAATTGTTCTTAAATTTAAGATCAAATGACGTTCCCTTTTATAGCTTTATTACTGCCACAAGTACATACATATATTTTGCACATATGTATTTTAGTTTTTTTAATACGCTTTATGTGTATTTGTAAATAAATAATTATTTTTCGAAAACACCTTAAACTTAAAAAATTTAAAGTTTATTTTTGTAGAACTTCAATATTTGAATCTTAAAAGAAATTCAATAATTTTTGTATCGGCATAAAGATGTAATACCCGAATCTTCGTAAAAATTGCTTTCGACATTGCTCCTGCCCTGATCGTAACCAGGATCATTTGGATTTCTTTGTGCGCTCGTCTGTATTTGCCGAGGTCGATTTTCTTGGTATAATCGATCTTTGCTTGGCACAAGATTTATGTCTCTGTAGCTTTGAATACTTTGGTATGGCGATTCCCTGGCATCCTGGTCAAAAATTTGACGAAATGCACCTTCGGCCACTTCCTGCGTTGTTGGCGGAACTATTCGCGGCTGATGCAGGATGTTGGACAGTGCCTGTCGGATGGCATCAGACGCAAATACAGTTGGAGCTAAAAAATTCAGATTTCATTCATTTTCTTTCTA
The DNA here is from genome assembly GCA_009724625.1 of Deladenus siricidicola. Classification (NCBI taxonomy): domain Eukaryota; kingdom Metazoa; phylum Nematoda; class Chromadorea; order Rhabditida; family Sphaerulariidae; genus Deladenus; species Deladenus siricidicola. Next base: position 150,794 of record SAUE01000043.1, read on the forward strand.
TGTATAAAATGTACTAGGAGTTCTGGTGCTTGGTGGATCTGGCATAAATCGAGCACGCAATCCATGAATGTTCTGATCGAACATGTCTGCTTTTGAGTCGGTTTCCGCATTTACTACACGATTTTTGAGACTGGGAGCTGGTGCCTGCGCCAATTCCGGTGTCATAACGTGTCTTAAATGCGAGGATTCAAGATTTTGTGCGGAAACTCGAACGTCAGAGCTGCTCAACTGTCCATTTTGAGGTGAATTGTGGACTATGGTATTTTGCATTCTTTGGTTCTTCAGTCTAGGTTGAACCACTTGCGTCCTTTCGCCTTCATTGTTTTTCACAATAGGCGCAGCAAACTGTTTTTGGGAATACCGCACGTTTGAGGCCGCTTGATCGTAATGTTGCCGTTCTAATTTTGGAATTTTCTGATTATTTATCTGCGCCAAAGAGCGCTCAGCACCAAACGAGTTTACCGGTTCGTCTAAATTTTCAGAAAAAAATTATATTGCACATGGTATTGTGTGAGAACGTTAATGCACAAATTTAAAACAATTCGATTTACAAAATTAAAACTTTTACAAACATATTTTGTTTATTTAGTGTCATGTGAGACTTACAATTTTGCTGCTGCTTAGGCCTGTAAATAGAGACACCTTCGGTCCTTGCCGGACTCAATCCGGCAGTCATCACCTGAATGCAAAAAAATAATCGCTTAAAATATTAAAAGAAAATATCTGTGAAGTTTTATTACCCGACGTGAATAACCAAGTAGCGGCAATATTAACGGACCAATTCCATCAATTATCGAACTCGCGTATCGCACTGGCACTACAGCGCTAGCCGGATCGAGAACACTTCCGATGGAAATTGGCTAAAATTATTAAAATATTATTTTATAAATTATGAATTAACATATAAATTAATAGAGATTTTACATTTAGAATAGAATCGCTTGCACTTGCGCCGGCTGCCACGGCTGCGATCGCTGATGGATCGAGTTGAAGTGACGTGAAATTTCCTAATATGTAAAATATATGTACATATTTAGAATATGTGCATAATTTTGTGGAAAGCAACTAGTTTGATTTTTTTAAATTTTAGTAAGGTGATCTCCAAATAATGTATGCTATTACAGAATTTTTTAATAGAATTTACTTATAAAATGAAATTTAACTCTTAACGTACACAAGTGATTACGATTTCAGAAAGTGCAAAAACATACCGGACAAATCCTCTTCTTCGGCCTCCGGAATTCCAATGCTTTGTCGACTTTTACCACTGTCGGATTTGTGCTTTGATGGAGTTTTTAATTTTTTTCCAGGCTCAGTTCCTTCCGCTTTTTCAGTTTTAGAGTCTCGATACTGAAGAACTTCTGAACTTTCGTAATATTCATCATCGTCATCATCATCTTCTTCATTATCTTCAAGACCTTCGTATCCGTTTATTTCATAGTTTTTTGCTTTCTTTTTGTCGGGCGAATGTGTTAGAGAAGTGTTCTGCCTCGGCGCAATGAATGTTTTTGCTTTAGTTGAATCCGAATTATTTGTATTTTCCGCCTCCTCACCTGAGCCATTCTCCAGCTCATCCCCATCATCAGAAACTTTGGGCTTATTTTGAGGCTTTTGTTTTCCGAACAATCCCCTTATTTTTTTGTTTTTCTTCGTCAAATTCCTTTCACTAATTATCCAATTCTTATCATCGGCCAACACGTTATCGATTTCGGCAATCATTTCTTCCGTTTCTCTTTGCAGAGAATTGATTTTTTCATCATTTTTTGTGGAATTGGTGCATTCTGTCGCATTTTCGTATGCAGTAGTGGTGCTTAGCACAGTTTGCGTCACCTTGCGTGTGTTCTTTCGGTTTTTTCTTCTATTTTTTCTTTTTTCTTTGTGGATTTCGGACGCCTTGGTGGATGGCTTCGTTGATGTTTCTAAGTCATGTAAATGATCAGATTCGCTTGGAATAACCGTTGTTGATAAACTTTCAGTTTTTGTGACCGTAGTCGTTTCGGCGATTGTTGAGGTTGTTGTCTCAGGATTGGGTGTTGTTGTTGTCGTCGTCGTCGTCGCTGTTGTTGTGGTTGTCGTTGTTGTCGTGGTTGTGTCGGGTTCCCGAATTCTCGGTAATAATTCGAGCAATTTTCTTTCATCGATAATTCCTCCTTTATAGCCACCGCCACCCCTTAATAAGCCAGCCGTATTACCATTCGCATTTCCTCCCAACAAATTTCCGAATACTCCGGATCCGCCATTATTTTGAATGGATGGCGAAAATCGGTCACCGCCGAAGAACCGATTTTGATTTTTTGGAAAATCAAATTCCTCGACTTCTCGCTCGTTTGCGTTCTCTAGATGAAGCTGTTCATCCGTGGGTGGACCGGTTTGCGCCATTCGATTAAGTAGTCGACCCCATAGGCCAAGCGCTTTGCGAATTGGGTCCGTAAAAAGGGTTCCCGTTGGTGCACTCGATGCGTAGTTCTGGGATGAACTAGGATTAATGCATGCGGTAAGCGAAAAAATAAATATTATTGCGATGCGATTGTTCATGACGGTTGTTCTCTGATTAACGGCTGACGACACTCGTGGCTAAACACTTTCATTACTTTTGTAGCATATACATATGTACGTATGTTGGTTGTTTTTTCAAACTTATTTAAAATTGAGTTGTATAGTTTACCTACATATACATGTTTTCTTATTATGTTTATTAATCTATGATTTTTTGCAGACAATAATAAGAAATTATCAAGATTTTCTCCGCAAGCTATGTAAATGTTATTCTCGAAAGAGTAAAAATTGGGAAAAAGGGTAAAATAAAAATAAATAAAAAATAAATAAAAAAGTAAAAATTTGATGCTATTTAGATTCTTTTGATTGTTTCTCTCTAAATCGTATTCACTTGTTACTCTGTTTCTGTTCTTTACCCACATCCTTTCATTTATTATTCAAATATTATAAGTATTTTAAATATATAATACATATACTTATGTTCAAAACGGTTACAAAAAAATAAAAATTTTCAATTTCTGACGATCGAATCTAAATTTGGGATTAATTTAAATTTTGTGTTCGTATAAAGAAGGCTTACGAGAATGGCGAACAATAGTAGGAATGCGGAAAGAATTTTTGTGAAATAGCGAAAAAGAAAGCCATGAAAGCAAAATCTTTCTTTCTGTTTTTCTTTCTGTTCATGTTCAGAAAGTCAAGTTGCGCGCTAAAGAAAGGAAAATCTCTTTGAATGAAAGTGAAATTTGTTTCTTTTCTTGATTTTCATCGCTTATTTTCTTGATTTTTCCGGAGGCTTTTTGCTTCAAACAAACCATACAAAAGCGTATAATTTCGTTTTTCTTCCTTTGCCCCCTTTCCCCCATTCATTCATTCCTCCTTCCCCATCCCCCCAATGTGTGTTAAAGGTTTTTAAGAGAGATAAACCATTTAGAAATCAATGTGCGTGAGAGCGTATACCAATTCCACGGTATGTTAGCAGCAATACTCACGAATTTTGGAAAGCGTGAATAGAGAGTACATTTTTGACTTTTAAAATATGAAAATATTTAAAAATATGAAAATGTTTAATACCACCAGCTGAAGTAAAGTTACATAAAATTCAAGCTTACGTAAGCACTAAAATTGTTTTTGAGTGAATTAACTTTTGTAACAAATTTAGCGAATTTTTTATTCTTTAGCGAATTTTTTAGAATTTTGTTATAAAAATAAAATTATTTTTAATTTTTTGTTTCTTGTGTATAATTTTTGTGCAAAAATACACAAAGTTGTTTTTTAAAGTACAAAATGAATTAAGCAGTAAAAATTAACTGTTATGGAATTTAACAAAAAAGACAGCAATTTATGTTGTAAAACTCACACAAACACGAAAAGTTCAAGTTCAACGCAAGAGAAATATCCGAGAAATTTCAGGTTAATTTTGATAAAAATTTCCTTTTTCTTTTTTTCTTAGTTTTGCTTTGCTTTCTCTTTTCAACTTATCGCCCTTTTATCACTTTATCAAAGGGAATACGTGTGCTAACACGCACCTTTGTTCATCGATCAACTGACTCGAATCTTATACAAAAACAGGTTTCAGAGATAAGCAATGATCAATCATGGGAAAAATGTTGGATTTTCTCAAGAAGGAATACGCTATAATGTGCCTGCTAAAATTTGCATTTTTTACTAAGAACACTAACAATTTTTCAAACAATAACAATACTCGTACCAAAAATTATACAAAAAAAAATCATACTTCGGCTCCGGTTCGAAAACCGAGTACTCGGCCACCCCCCTCAGGCTCGGCTCGGTGTCATGGCGGGGTTCGTCATGGCGAGATGCTTGGCGAGATGCTCGGGCTCGAATTCTGGATTTTTTTTTGGTATTCGATTAGGCACGGGCTCGGTCATTTGAGGCGCGGTCAAACTGAGCATCAACCAAAAAAACTAATACATAGTATGGTCGGAAAGGAAGGTTAAACAAGCACGAAAGAAGAGTATTACATTTCTCGTAATTATGTACTGTTTTTTTTTGCTTCACAATTTCAAAAATTAAAAAAAGTAAAAAATACTGACAAAATACAGACCTATAAATTGTAAGCTAAGTACAGTATTTTGTATTTCTCAAGTGTTGAACTTTCTGAGCTTTTCAAAAATTTCCAATATTTCCAATCTACGATTATTTTTAAAAATTCAAAAATTGCGAATTTGAAATTCTTACTTCCGCCCAACCCTGATACACATACCACCATCCAAAGCCATTCGTCTCACTATGTATAACGCGAAAAAATCAAAGAAAAACCTTCGGTTTGCCAGGCACGCTTTCCAACCATCGCTATGACTTCGATCTTATTCGTAAAAGTTATAGTTAAGGCGGTAAGCCCACCAGGTGACTGGATGGTGTATAAGACCGGGTCAAGTCCCCGGCGCCGTCGTGGTTGTGGTTCACGAATCAGGCCACCAGGCCCAATGTCCCACCGTCTCTGACGGTCGTGGTGATGTATTCCGGCTGGGAGAGTGCCTTGTTCCTCGGGGCACGCTTTGGAGTAGGAAATCGAAGTATCCGTGCGGTCAGCCTAAACGGTCGGGTCCGTAACCGGCCGGCCATAAGACGATCGAGTCTGGCCCGGTCCCCCTTCAAAATTGAGCTGGTACAGGGTGTCGGGCACCTCCTTTGGAGGAGAGTTTCATTTTTTCGTTTATTTTCCTAAAGTTTTTTTTAATTTATTTACAGAATTTTTTAAATTTATTTGTAAATGGGTGTACTGCGAGAGATTAACTTATGTTGCTCGAAGCTGGTCGCCTACAAGTCTTTCCTACTCGCCTAAGCGCCAAAAGCCAAATCCTAAAAGCTCCGCGTCACGGTGGTTGGGCGAAAATCCTAATTTTTGCCATTTTGAGCCTCAGAATTCCGAATTTTTCGCTCTTCCATGGCTAGTCGGAGGAATTCGGAAGTTTTTGGAAAAATTAAGCCATAATTAAGCTATTTTATAAGGCCTTTTAATGTCAAAATATGTGTAAGCAATAAAAAACAGAAAATTGAAATTTTTAATTTTTTAAAATTCTGGCAAAATTCTAAATTTAAAATTTGAGCCTAGGAATTCCGTATTCCAAATTTAACATTTTTACTTCCGCCCAACCCTGAGATGTATGCGTTCTTACCAAATATTAACAATATGATTACAAAAAAGTTAATTAAAAAAATGCTCGATACTCGGTTGGGGGTACTCCGCTTTTTTCAATGCTCGGTACTCGATTATACATATATACTCGGGCTCGGTATTTAAAATTGAACTCGAGCTCGGTTGATACTCGGGCTTTGGATTTTTTTGGGATGGCTCGCGGGCCGGCCTAATATCGGGACGGCCGAGCTCAAGAACGATTAGGCCGGGCCGGGCTCAAAACATTCGGGCCAGGAAAATGTTTTGACGTTCATAATAAATTCGGTAATTTGATTGAAAATCTTACTTAAAATATCTTCTAATTTTTCATTCTCCAAGTTAAAATTTTTGCACCTTTATCGAGTTTTTTGCTTTCAGTATCAAGTTTTACATTTACATTATTTTAAATATATATAACAGAAAAAATGTTAATGTTTTTCTTTTTTTACGAAAGATTATAAACTTAAAAAATCCAATTTACCCATGGATCTGAAATGTAAATTTTACAATTTTTCTTTATTTTTATGCTTTTAAAGTTTTTCTATGCTTTCATTTTAAAGCTTTGGATTTGCACAGATTAGCTATATGTACATATGTACAAGGTTTGAGTTTAATTAAATGTAAGCTACATATGTATGTATACCAGGGGTGGCAGGAAAATAAAATTTCATTTACGTAAGGGAAAATGGAAAATGGAAAGAACTTTTATTTTCCGCGTTTGGAAAACGGAAAATTTTAGGCCAAAAAACCGGAAAATAGGAAAACGGAAAATACAGATTTTTTTCAAATACATTTTTTCATTGTTTTTTTCAAATTATAGATTTTTTATAACAAAATTTACAAAGTTTTAAAAGTCAAACTTTATTGCGCAATTTCAAATGATTCCGAACACCAAATATTTAAGACCAAACATGTTCCATTTATGCGAAATTTTCCGGAAAATGGTCCATTTTCGTAGAATGGAAAATGGAAAATTTTAGGCCAAAAAAGTGGAAAATCGGAAACATGGAAACGGAAAATTTTTACCACCCTTGATGTATACATATATATGTATATGTGCGTTTGAAACGCGTGTTTATAATATTTATTTTAATCTTTGTTCAAAAAAAGTTGTGGATGTCAACAAAAAGACATGGATCAAGACAATAAAAAATGGTTTGAACAAAGATTAAACCAATTTTATTATCGCTTTTTACAAATTTGTTAAAAACACAATTTTTTTGTTAAAAAACGAGCGAAAAACAAAGAGATACGATCTTCATTCTTGTTTTGAAAATTAATTGCAATTTTGTTTATTAATATTTGGAATCAAAGAATTTTTGTGTAAATACTGCAGAATGTGAACATTTTTCGAGGCTCTTACACATTTTTTTTCTTAAATTTTGCGTAAAATTGCACAAGCGAATTTGTCAGCTGAATACATGCATAGTTTTTTGTGTGTAATATGCCTGCAAAAATATTTCGTTTGTGCGTTTTCGGCAAAAATTTTGTTCCGTTTTTCAATTTCGGTAAACGATGAGAACGTCTTTCCACGTTCCGTTTTTGTGAATGAAAATTTATTTTCAACAGTGCTTAATTAAGATAAATTTTTTGTAACTCGTAATGCGTAACTGGATAATTCGTAATTTACAACATAATTCGTAATTTTTATAATTCACCATAAAAAAATTTCCATAAAATTTTACAATTTTTTGGTATTGTACTTACACCAAAAATTCGTAATTACGAGCATTTTATCGTATTTCGTGGCTTCCAACACCCTCCTCATCTCATTGTATTTTCCAAGCCAGGGTTTTCCGAGTTCCGAAATTCGGAATTCCGTGCAAGCAAAAATGACAAGCAAAAATGACACAAAATTAAAAATTTATTTTTAAAAATTGCGACTTCTGAATATCGAAATTCGGAATTTCGAATATTTTTAGCCTCGAATTTCCCATTTCCGTTTTTGGATAATTCGTAAGTCGTCGGATTTCCGATTTCCGAATTGGAAATTTCCACGGCTGCATAACTCTGATAATCCGCTGCAAAAAGACCTTCAAGATAAATAAAAAATGGACTTTCAAAATAGAAGATGTTCACAAAAGAAGATTTTTGTTTTGTTTGTATTTGTCAGATGTTTGTCGGATGATCAACTCAACACAGTGATGATATGATTTGAATATATTGACGCAAGCGCAACTCATGCACACATATTTCGTAAATAAAACTCAAAAAATTAACCGATTTTTTTTTGAAGTTGGTATATATGTATAATAAATCTTGATTTATTAATAAAGTTTGCAATAAAAACACGTGGATACATATAAAATATACGTATTTTTTACCTCATAGAAATTGAGCAAGAACGATGGAAAGCCTCAGCGATTATCATACACAAACGATCTCATTATTTGTATATGACACACACACACATACACA
>SAUE01000043.1:163627-176535 GCA_009724625.1 Deladenus siricidicola
TAGTCATTTTTTGGCCTTCGGCCATTTTGCGCGATGGTTTCTAATTTTTGACCCCGTGCGGCGCGATGGGGGGGGGCGACCCCCCCTTGCCTGAGTATGATATGTATAGAGTAAAAATTTCAGAAATCACACTGTATATAGTATACTTTCATAACATTTTCCACAGTGAAATTTTTAACTTAATTTGACATATGCATAGGTAAATATGTTTTGTTTAGGCCTCTCCGAGGCAAATGAACTCACCAGCTCGAAGTTGGGATTTAGACGCGATTGTGAATGCGATAAATTCGGCAGCAACTCAGCTCAACATTCATGTGATGGACTATTTCCCGATGTTCATGTACAGCAAAAAGCAAAAGTTAGTTTTTTTCGTTTGTTTCTTAAATTTTAACAACTTCAGCCAATTTATTAGAAAAAGATGAAAATATATATTATGTTAATACAAAATTTTTTTTAGATTTTGGCCAGCAATCGATAACGCGATTCGCGGCGCGATAATTCGAGGCGTTCACGTGAAAATTATCGCCGCCGCGCTACATTCACCCGGCATCGGCCTGCGATTTCTGGAATCATTAAAGGCACTTAGCACAATGACAAACACCGGCAATGTGGATATCGTAAGTCTTTCATTTTACAACAAAAATGTGATTCACAGTAAAAATGTAATCTTCTTTCACAATTTTCCGAATCAACGCAGCAAAAAAAATAATACATTTTTCAGAAAATTCTCAAAGTACCGTCTTCCCAAAATCTGCAGACCGTAGTGAAACGTGATCGACGAACGCATAAAAAGTTTCTTGTGACGGACGATTGCGTTATCATTGGTAAAAATTTTAAATTGTTGTAAGAAATATATAAAATTAAAATAAACTTTGGTCGAGTTAAACTTAATCTCTTAAATTACATTTAAAAATTAGCATTTTTGCAATTTGTTTAAGACAAATTTTTCAAAAAATTTACTAATTTATTTCACTTTTTAGGCACATCAAATTGGTCTGGCGATTATTTCGACGACCGTACCACCGGTACGGCGATCGTAATTCGGCAAAATGCTACCGTAAACGCTTTCCCCTCCAGCGCGCAGACTACCGTCATCGAGGAAATGCGCGCCATTTTTGAGCGTGATTGGCACAGCGACTATTCACACCCGCTGGATGAGTACGTTGAGCAGTGTATCAACGCCAAACAGCGCATGATTGAAAGCAATTGTTGCCAGTTCAACGCGACTACGGCGCTAAATCGCGACTGCTACGTTACGCAAGCGCTGCCAAGTTTTTGTGAACCGGAAAAGGACCGTTCACTCTTCGCCAACACGCCAAAAGCGTCCAAGGTGTAAGTACATATTTGTAAAAACAGATTGCGAGCTAGCTAGAACAATTTCGGATTTTGCCGGCTGACGACGCTAAAAAACAATTTCAGTTTTGCTTTTGAAACTTAAGCCTTACTTGCTGTAGATTTTATTTAATAATATCAGCAATTATGAACATAATTTTGAATAAGGTAATAATTATAATATGTAATGTAAAATAATTATTTTCACTTACTTCTTTCATATAATTAAATGTTAAAAAATATCGCTCATTTCATTTTTTGTTATTGTTTGTTAAGTGGTTGAATACTTAGTTTTTGCTTTTTTTGTTTCAAAACGGAAATGTTTGGATCATCCTTCAAGTTAAAAAAATTGAGTAGTTCATATGATGTAAAAAATGATGGTAAAATTTCCAGTTTCCATTTTTCGATTTTCCGATTTAACGCGCTGTTTAGGTCAAACATTTTAAATTTTCGAACACTAAAGGAGAATAATGTATGTATGTATATTCAGTACAAAAATTTTAGGAAATTTTCGAATTTTTTTCGAATTTGTTTGACAATTTTCCGTTTACATTTTCGGAAAATTTTCTATTTTTCATTAATGAAAATTTGTCTTCCTGTTTTACCCGTTTCTATGTGGTATGTATGAAGAGGTTTGTCGAATTTAGACTATTATTTTTTGTTATGGAAGTCTTCTGTATCTTTACGTGGATAATACACACATACATATCAACTATACATATCGCCATAAATTGCGCATTCTCAAAGTATTATGTACATATATATAATATATATATATATATATATATATATTCAGGTTATCAGGTATTATAGCTAACATTCCAAAGAGAATGCTAATGAAAAAATTTTGTTCAACATTTTTGTACATATACACATTTTTGTGGACAAAAAGTTAATTATTTTGTAATCTAAAAACATACTGAATTATACATACATATACACATACATACACACATGTACATATGTAGACGTAGACCAACCAATCAAACAAAAAGTAATGTTAAAATTTATGACTAATTTTTCTTTTATTTAAATTGAATTTATTTTTATAATGTGCCATTTTGAAATTTTTTTTAACAATTATTAACATTACTTTATACTTAAAAAATATTTTATATTTAAAAATTTTATTGAGCCATTTTCGACATAACTCATTTTTGAATATTTAATTTTTAATTTAATTCAATTTGTGTTTTAAAGATTGAGGGTAACTTTTACATTATTTTGTACATACAATTTTGTGATTTACTGTTTTAAATACTTTGTTTGAATTTTTTGTCTCAAAATGATGTTTAAATTATTTTGAATAAAATTGTTTTATGAAACTTGATTTTGTAATTAGAAAACTGAAAATTTGATTGGAAAATTTACATTTAAAAAACACTTTCTACTTCAACCCATTCCCAATGCCGTTCTCCAATGTTTTGACTCATATTATTATTTTTTTATTTCAATATTTATTTCATTAGATTGACCGCTGATCAAAACTAAAACACCCAAAAACAATTTTTCGCTACAGTATGACTGAAATTGCGTGCACAGTTTTTGATTGAATATATGTCTTAATTTTGAGAATGTTGTGAATCAATAATATGTACATATATGTGTCATCGGGTGCAAAAATTTATGCTTTTTTTATTAAACACGATGACTTCTATTTTTTTGTGTGCTTTTGGTCTGGTAAACACATCGTACGTGCCATTTCGCGTCGGGACCACCAAAATTCCAAAGGTGTTGGAAATCGCATGGGGCACACAGTACTTGTTAAAACAGCCTATTTCTACAGTAACCCGTCTTATATGAATTCTCTCACTGTATACAAAAGTTGCTCCGCCAAAATTAACTTGGGTCCCTTCTGACCATAAAGTGATCCGTTTATTTTACATTGAAATTTTTTCTAGGGGATTGTGGAGATTACGATTAGTGCGCTTACTTTATTTTAAACAATTAAGAAAAAGTGAAAATACGGAAGAAAATTTTGAATTTGATTTCGTTTTTTGGTATTCAAAAGCTCTATTATGTATGATTGTGTTATATTTGACATATATTGTATCTGTGGAGTGTTACGACTCTAAGAAAGGTAAAGTTTTCAAAAGGTTTTAATTTTTTAATTTATGACATAAACCTTTCATTGACTGATACATACATACATATTATGATATAAAATTTAGCACAAATATTTTTTTAATTTGATTTTAGAAAATCAAAAAATAATTTTATTTAATTAAAAATTTAAAATAATTTCCGCACTACCTTAACTCTGACCTATCGTATCTGTGGAGCAATGCTCGATAATCGTTCCATAGCGAGTTGTTTGTATTTAATACCCGTTTATTGAAAAAATGGCTTTTGCCGGATTTACTTTTTTGCGGAAACAGTAAGCCAAAACGTGAATTTTACAAGTTTGCGATAAATTCTGCCAATTTGATTAATTGGCGCGTTGCTCAGACAACGCTTTCCATTCAACCTCAAATACCCATTTTTCTCCAAATACGGAATAAGTTAAGGATTTGGAAAAAAATTCAATTGTTTTTCTAAGATTAACATTCTGAAATTATTATTTTTTTGGATATATTCCTCTTCCACAACTACAATATGTATTTTAACGTTAAATATCGTATTTTTGAAGAAGAAAAAAACTAATTCCAATCAGGGGTGTGTGTGTATTATAATACATATTACCGAGAAATGATTTTCGTTACTCGTGAGCATCCAAATTTTTCATTATAAAATTTTTACTTTTTTATGTTGTAATACATATACACCAGGGGTGAGAAAATTTTCGAATTTCGATTTTCGGTGTTTTTTCCTTTCGATTTTCGATTTTTGAAATCACGAGGGCCTTTCGATTTTTGATTTTTGAAAAATTAGCTGTTTTTTTTGAAAATATCGAAAATTTTCAAAATTTTGAAAGAATTTTTTTTGTTTAATTCAACCTTAGCCACTTTACATTTTTGATCAAATTTAATTAAAATGTGACATTGTTATGAGAATATAAATTGAAAAGAGATTTTTTAAAGTTTTTTGAAAAATCGATTTTCGACAAATTTTTCCTTTCGAATTTCGATTTTCGGAGATTTTTCTCTTTCGATTTTCGAAATCTCAAATTCATTTTCGACCCACCCCTGATACATACGCATGTAGAAGTGGAAAAAATAATGAAATTAATGAAACGGCTTGGCCAGAGAAAATTTTTGAAAATTTGACTTCAAATTTTTCGCAAAAATTATTGTAGTTATATTTGAAACGAAGAAATTTTCAGAAGAAAAAAATGGAAATACTCACACCAAAAAACCGCAATTACGAACAATTTGTAACTCGGAATTGCGAGGCTAAAACCCGCAATTTCAAAAATTGTAACATGTAATTACGCGCATCTCTGATGTCCGTACAATTGGATTTACTGCATACATACTCATTACATACTTCACTTACACAAAATTATTTATTAATAGTCTTTGTGCTAGAATAATTGTTATTATATTTATTAAAGCCAAATGTATAATTGTCACTGATTTTTCAAATTGTATATTTTTTATTTATTTCAGAAAATGTTACAGTCTTCCAATATGACAAATTCGAATTCAAGCGAATTTGCCACTACGACTGCTACAGTAATTTCGATCACAAATTCAACAAAAAAGACAATTTTTCGGTCTAAAAATTTCACTCGCGCGGTTTCTACAGTAGCCGAAATGTCTTCTACCAGCACCGTTACTCCAAAAAATATTGAATCAAATTTTACAAATTATAATACCATTTCTACGAAAGACGTCCCAACGTATACAGTAATGCCTTCGACCTCGAAGTTTACCAACAACTACAGTTCAATCGGCGCTAGCGTTAAGAATAAACATGTAAAGCGTGCAGAGGCCGATGTGTCAGCTACGGTAACAGAATACGCATCAACTGATACCATATATTCAGCAGCAGCAACGCCAACAATGTCGACGTCCGATTTGCCGCCACCCAATCAATTCAACAGCAAAAATGATATGGTAGTTTCTCCCGCTATAGCCCCGCCTGCACTTCATGGTGACGGTAGTCCTGAGGACGCATACGATAGCATACGCGTGAACTCGCGCTACGAAAACCTCGCGATGATGACGCTGCTGTTGATACCGATAATTTTTACGATAGCCATCTTCATCTTCCTCTACAAACTCTACAAGGCTCGCCGGCGCGTTCGGCCAGTCAGCAAAAAGTCGGCTTTTCGCCACAGAAAGCGCGCCACCAACTCGAAACCGTCAAAGACGAAGACCACTTCCAAGGCGAACATCTCGAAAGCAGCGCCTTCGATAGCTTAACGAAATTAATTATTTTTGCTTTCGAAAATGAAGTATGTATATACGAATAATTTGTCAAACTGTTAGGTTGTCCGGAAAGTTTTTAATTTCTTTTTTTCGCCGTATTCAGACAGTGAAAAAGGATAAAAAATGGGTGTAACCTTAATGAAAAAAAAGTAAAAAAAAATACACTAATCTACTATATTTCCAATAATATCGTATCCCCAAAAATAAATATTTGACTTATATGTACAAATTGTTACAAATTGTACATATAAGTCACCTTTTTACAGTCAGAATGCAAATTAATACGACTTTATACGGATACCGCAAGTAATTTTTAAAAATTAAAAAAAATACAGTAGTATGTATATCGTAACTTTCTAAATATCGTATTACAAAATTATAATTTTGTGTTTCTTTGCAGAAAAAAAAGAAAATAACGAAAAATCAAAATTAAAAATATTTTCCGAACAACCGAATACATACATACACATATATGTATACTTTTTCTAAAGATGCATATTTGAATGGAAAAAAATATAATGATATGGAAATATTTTAAGCATTTGTAAAATTTAATTTTTTGTTTGACTATTTATAGCTTTCTTTACAAATTTTTTATGGAAGGCGTAGGCACAAACAAATTTTATGACAATTTTCTGATTTAAAAATGTTTTTTAATCTTTAATTGGGTAATCGCCGATTTTTTTATTGTGATTTTAGTGTAGTTTTTGCACACTTATTGTAGGTTTTGAGAGATATGGTAGCCGAAAGTGTGCGCTCAAGTACATACAAATGTACCGTTCCATGTTATGTATGGTCCTTAATTGCACATTTGTTGATGGAATAACATTTTTGATAAAATAAATAATTTTTTGCTTTATTAAATTTTGCGTTAAATGTTTTTACATAGTTTTGAAATATTGCGAAAGTTTTATGCAATCATTTCCGTTAATTTAATAAAATATTGCCAATTTCATTTCAATTTTTTGCAAAATTTAGTTTTATTCTTTAGCGAGTCTATAACGATTATTATTTTCTGTTACAAAAATATGTTTTCGCACAACTCAATTTTCCATAAATTTTTGGGTATAATGCCAAATAAATTTCTGCAAAAACCTCGAAAAAACTTGATCAAAAACATATTTTTGTATAATAATTTGTAAATTCTATTTCAAAAAGCAAATAATATAGTTACAGAAATTAACTAACGTAAAATTCATTTATGAAAAAATGTTTTTCCATAGTTATACATACATATATATGGATACATTCATATATCCCATATACACATATTTTCAGCAATTTGATTTAGTTAGTGTCCAACCACCAACTTGTATGTGTTTCATTAACTTTGTTTGAATGTTAAAAAATATGTGTAAAATTATCGAAAGCAAAGAAATATGTGAAATTTTCGTTTATTCAAGTACTTACAGTAATACAAACACATATGTACACGACTAACGCACTGTGGAATATTTTTCCATTCTGCTAGGATTACTGTAGTTATCGTTAAGTAAAGGTCTACTACGATAGTATGGCATCGAATTGCCATTAATTTTATCGTACGAGGGGTAATTTCGTTTAGTTAGTGTTCCATTATTTACGCCCAAATTGTCAGCTTTGTCCATACCGTAATCATCGTTGTCCTCATCATCATCTAGCGGATTACGATAAAGATGCAGAGAGGAGCCCGTGGCTCGAGCGGCCTCGGCTACCGTTTGCTTACCGACAGACGAACGCGGGGTACGGTACCCAATCGAGTCTGGCAAAATAATTTTAAGATAAAAAAACGATTCAAGAATATACACATTTACGTTACTATTTATTATTTTGTCAATTTTAAAGCTTATATACATCCAATATATGCTAATTAAAAAAACTATTTTTATATTATGTACCTGCGGGACTGCCGACGGTGCTACTGTTGGCACGGCGTTCCATCCGGTGACGCGTGGGCGCGGGCGACGCGGACGTGGGAAGACGCGGTTGACTGGCGCTCAAAGCGCCTCGTGATGGCATCCACAGCAAATTACCATTTGGCTGCGTGGGCGGGAGACCACTGGGCACCGGAGATTGGTGTGGAGGCCTTGATGAAGACACTGACGGATAGCGCGGACGAAGAAAAGTATTTATACTAAAAGTAACAATTAAAAAATATTTCTTAAAATTAACCATAGCTTGACAACTTATTGATTTTTTGTTGTAATTTACAAATGTTTTTTCGGTGGCGCATTGAATCGGGAAGGGAGGGAGTCATTATTCAAAAATAAAACAAATATTCTTTATAACCCTTATTCAAAAAAGTGAAAAAAATAAATATGCACCTCACAGGCGTTTGCGACTTGCCCCTGTCGTCGGACATAAATAATATTTGACGCTGAACAGACATTTCGCGAAGATGGCGCTGACTTTCCCTCACATCCAAATACTCCTGAAGTCGCTCTCTAAAAATTAAACTCATTTTCTTGAACAAATAAAGAAAATTGCTTACATATAGAAATTCTTAATTATTTAACTTGCGGAATCACAAATTTAGAAAACGAAAAAGTAAAAAACTTTAGGTTGTAAATGTATATATGAACACGTGTTAGGCTTATGTTAGGTGTATTGATGTATGCAGATACAGTCCCAGATGCAGATAGATTTGCAGATCCACGCAGATAACACAGTATCCATGTTGGATGTAGTTTGTACCCAATTGAATTCATTTTTCACAAATATATTCAAATTGCAACTAATTCGAATCGAATTAGAATAGATACCGCATCTGCTTTCCTCAAATTTGATACATTTTTAGATCCTTGTGGATTGAAAAAGAATTCAAGTTACAACCATGCTTAGGAGGTATGGGGACGGCCAAAATGTCTTTTTGTGGGAGTAAGCTCAACAATTTAAGTGGCGTTTTGTTAACCGTTTTGTGCAAAAACCGTTCCACAAATTTCTACAGAGTTGCGGTGGTTCCCAGCTAAACAACTCACTTCGGTGTTTTGTAGTCTCGCCAATGTTGCCCCTCGCGGCGTCCAAAGAAGATCATGCTGAGAATGAGGACGAGAACAATGCACAAAACCGCTAACAACGGAAATACCTAAAATCAATAATTATAGTAAACATTAACTTTACATAATATTTTATTCTTCACAAATGTATGTACATATTTATGTTATTCTTACTGTATTCTGTGCATGTTTCTTTTTATGTATTAAACATTTTTTAAACAAACTGCACAAAATATTACTAAAACGCTTTCGAAAAAGGACTGCGTCCTGAGCGGATAGTTCTTGTGAAGAACGTCCATTTCCTCCATCGCTTTTCGACTTTTGACTTTTTCTATTTGAAGTTCGTTTGCGTTTGGCGCCTTTTCGCTTTCGTGGCGCCTCGTGTCGGCGGCGATTATCGCGGATTTGTAATCGTAGAGCGTTTTGATCATCGTCATGTTTTTCTGAACATTTCCCTTCACACATTGTTTCATTTTATGATAAATAGTAATTTCAAAATCATATATTATAATAATGCAAAGAAATTGTAATTTTGTTCGACGCTAAAATTTTTTTATGAAAATAATAATAAAAAACAGAATTTTTTTACTAAAAAAAAACAAATGTAAACATTTTGCACTTACAATCTCGAATTTGCACCAATCGACGTCAAATTTTCCACGAAAGTGTTTGTCCATGGGAATGTAGCTGCTTTTGCCACAGTATTCGGGATTACGGTTGAGACCTTCGACGATTTTGTGAACATTTGGGTGAAAGCCTCTTTGGCTGCCTATTTGCACAATACTCCTTAAACGAAAATATTACTGTAAATATGTACATATGTACATCATGCTGGAGAAATGAGACTTACGCAATTTTATATTTGTGCGAAATTCTGTAGAAATCGGGAGGCAGCTCCTTTACTTCTGAAAAAATGTTGAAAATATAGGGATTTACGCCTTTTCCGCGAAATGTTTCGTGGATCGCCTTCTCGAGCTGGCGGATTTTGTCGTCGCGTGGATTTATGAAATCCTCCGCTTCCACATTCGTTATCCGCAGTTCCGCCAATTGTTCCACGGACGTGTTATAGCGAACTGAATACGATCAAGAGTATAGCTAGCAAAGCAAACTCACAAATATTATACATACCAACACGGGTGAGTCGAAAATTAATTTGAGATTTCAAAAATCAAATTTCGAAAATCGAAAAGAAAAAATTACCGAAAATCGAAATTCGAAAAAATTTTTTGACAAGAGTCGAAAATTTGGCGAAATTTCTCAAAAACTTTTTTTATTTCGACATTTATTCTCCTAAAAATATCACATTTTAAGTTAATTTTGATTATATTTTTTCAAAAAATAACTTATGGGTGGGTGAGGTTGAATTGAACAAAAATTTCCTTCAAAATCTTGAAAATTTTCGAGAATTCGAAAAAATTTTTCGAAAATCGAAAATTGAAATTTTTTTCACCACTGATACATGCACAATACATATGCACAATTTTGAGTAAGCAAAAAGTGAAACAAAATGTTGAATTTGTATGATTCAGAATTAATTATTATCTAAATCGGGCTTGTTTCGGGCTTTTCAAACGAAAGTTTAATGATTACCATCTTCATTGAGGTTAATTGTGAGGAATTGCTCAGCGGTACGATAATTGTCGATACGCTTTGCAATGACGTGTATTGTGACCTGCGAGAGAGGAGTCACCGGCGTGCCCACCAAGTACGCAATGGCACGGTGCCGAGATTGAAAGAGATGCAGCCATACCGGCAATTTCGGCTTGCCTTGTGCGGAAGCCGACCATTTCACTTCCGCTAAAAATCTTTTTCGAATGACATAGTTTTCACCATTTCACTACTTCCAAATTCACAATCTACGTCACTCTCTTATTATACAAACAATAAAACTGGGAATGTGACCGCAATTCGTAAGGACTGAATTGTTTATATGTAGTCCCAACCTTATTATAATCTGAAACCCAACTCCAAGGAGCTTGTCCGCAACTCTATCCATATATACATAATGCAGTGCTTTGACATAAATCCGCAAATGAATCCAAATGAATCCGGATTCATAAAATTTTCAAAATCTGTAATAAAACAAAACACAACGTTCCACTTGTGCAGCATTCCACTCAGCATTTTGGAATGCTGAGTGGAATGCTGCACAAGTGGAACGTTGTGTTTTGTTTTATCACAGATTTTGAAAATTTTTGCTTTTCTTATAAGAGTAACTGAATGGTTGCAGACTATAAAAAGAAATTTCAAAAACCGTGAAAAAAGAAAATCGGACTTCTATTTGAGCCCGGATTCATTTGGCGAATGCGGATTCATTTGGATTCATTTGTCAAACCATTGCATAAATGATGTTTGAAATGTACCCGTTTGAGGGAAGAAGTAGGCAGAATGTAGCATGTGGATCATGAATTTGCCTTTGGAAGCGGAAATTTCCGTGCTCCTCTGTACAAGGCTATCTACGCCGAGTAAAAGTGTGATCCACAAATTCAAAAATCGTAAAATATTTCGCAAAGAAAAATTGAACATTTTTAAATATTCTTTGATGAAGTATTATTATTTCCAAAAATATTGTTGAAAGAATAAAAATAGTATTATTAAAACAATAAAGAGTTCAAATACTTTGTATTCATTACATATAGCTGTTAGATGAGGAACGTGGTTGATTTAATTATTCATTTAATCCGTAATTAACAAGTAATAAATAATAAAATTAAAATAAAATGAGTCAAATGCATACATAATAAGACAATTTTTCGAGGTATAAAAATTTTTTTATTTTCGAGGATTTACTATTTGCAAAAAAAAAACAAAAAAATTGATCCATTTCTCTTGAATGCGATTGATGATGAGAAATTAATTCACATGCCTAAAGAGAAGAATGATGATATGAGAATGATATGAGGATAAGACTTATGATATGAGAAAAGAGTGAACGCCAACTGAGACTGATGTTTGGCCGCGTCAAATGCAAAAAGAGTGACGCACACTGAAAAAGTATTATTTGATCGAGCAAGGCTAGACAACGCAGTAAATGATAGATAGAAAGAAAGAGTGAAATTTGCTCAAGAAAATTGGCAATAAAGCCTATTAGTGCTTTTTGATTTTTTGGCTATAAATTGGAAAATGTATAGACCGGAAAAGTTGTTGTTTTTCATTGCATCGTCTCGCTTCTCTACGATATTTTCAAACCTATCTCCTCTACGTATGTATGACCGTTGGCATCCTCGACGTAAACGTTCGGGGAACCGTTCAATTTCAATTCATATGTAGATATCACAAAATATGGGCTGTAATAGGCTTCCCCACGTTCGCCATGAAATATGTACATATAAAGAGGAGAACTTATTTTTTATTATATTAATATTAATACATATGTATGTTTGTATGTATGTTCAATGTTTATTTTTAAATTTAAAAAATTGTTTAATATTTAAGCATTTTTTTGCCATTTTGGTTACATTTAATATTTTCTTTTATCGAACTTTAGAAAGCATTTATTTATTTTTTCATAAAATTTTAATTTATCGTCGATAAAAATGAATGTTTAGCGTCAAATGAAAAAAAAGACTTTCTCATATTTATTTCACTTTTACGTTTTTGTCTTTTGTTTTATTTTGCGCGCCGAAAGATTTTCAAATACCGTCTCGCTTGGTATGCTGCTTTCGGCTTTCATTGCAAAAAAAGCACTTTTTTATTCTAATTTTAACTTTAAATAACCAAATTTTTCAGTGTATATATTTTTTCAAATTTTCGTGTGAATTTCTTCAATTTTTAATATATATATATATATATATATGTATTTGGCATGAATTCATAATAGCAGCGTTTAGTGACACGAAATTGTTGTGTTTGATATATTACATACATACATACTTAAAGTCGAAATAATATATTTTTCATGGCTCAAATATTATTTTTTAAATAAATATTTGTGTATAAAATCAATTTTTACTTTTTTACTTTTTTAAACAAAAAATCTTCCACTTGTTAGTTTCTGGTTTCTATGTTTCGTCACGCAAACGGTGACCGCATACGGTGACCATCTGCTACAAAACTGTAAATTTTCGAAACAAAAACTTTTCTGATTATACATATTGTAGCATACTTTACCCAACAACTTTGAAAAACTCCGACAATTTGCTTCAAGAGTTCACATTTTGTGAAGAATGCTGAGGAATATGTTTTTTCTAATCTATTTTTTTAATTTATGTTAACCAGCGGACCGTGCCAGCCCGGGTTCTTGCCAGTCTGGGGTGGCATGCTGGTTTTTTTGGTGGATAGAAAGCGC
>SAUE01000043.1:202979-222127 GCA_009724625.1 Deladenus siricidicola
CACACAAATATTGTCTAACATTTATACGAAATTAATCACGAAATTTACGGAACGACGCAAAGCAAATTCTCATCAAGAATTTAACAACTTCGGGCCATAACCAAAAAATATATTAAAAAAATAAAAGTTCGTCAATTTCTGTAAATTAAGAAAGAAAAAATCCGGAGCTCTCGGTTTTAGACGAAATATTATCAACAAAATTCCTTCCACAAAACTTCAACATACCAATAAAAATTCAATTACGATACTCAATAACAATTTCAATAACAATTTCGTACAAAAAAGTTAAAATTTCTTTTCGGAGCGGAGAATTGAAAATTTTTTGGAAAAATATGAATTCCTAAAAGAATATAGGAAATACTTAATATTTTGTTTAGCAACACTGGAATATACTACATATAACTAAAAATAAATCGTACGGTAACATCCATACGGTAATACATATACTAAAAAAATATATACTAAAAAAAAGTATAATAATAAACACAGAGTTCCATCATTTTCGACCGGTCTGCAAACGCAAAAAAAAACAAATTAAACTTCCAAATCGAATATTATTTACATTTTAACATTAAATTTTAACATTAAAACTTTCACTTTAACCATTAAAATTTTTGTTCAAAATTTTTTTGCATTATTTTTTTTTGCAAAAAAGCGTTCAAAACATTTCGTTTCAAAAGCTAAACCTTCAATAATCAGTATGTATATTCCACACGTAAAGTGTTATATTTTAATTAAAGAGATTTTCAAGTGTAAACAAAGATGGAAAAATGAAAATTGAGTTGTTTTTGAAGAAAAAAATGTAATTATAAATAATCTTCTTCACTCTTCCATTATTATTATTATTAAAAAATACAAAAATGGTTATTTACAGTAAACTGTCAAGTTTCTTCTGTAAAGGTTCTTGAAATGAATCAAAAAATGCAAAAAACATTCCATTTTTAATGGAAGAAAAAATTGAAAATTTTACTTAAATGACAAAAACTAAAAAAATACAGGAATTTTTTTTGTATATAAAATTTGTAATATCCGTAGAAGAAGTTTATGTTTCCAATGACAACTCTTTTTTGAGGATTAAAGAGAGGAAATTTCTCTTTCAATCTCTTCCAAAAATTACTTTTACCTCGATCTCCCATCACCCAACCCCCCCCCCTACTCTCTATCCATCCCCCGATTCTCCTGTCCCCACTTCCCTCCCGCAAGTGAAAAAAATGGAAAATGAAAACAGAAGTGGACATTTAAAAAAATATTGACCGCCGCCGTCACTCTTTCACTCAATTCTTGTTCATATAACTGCAAAAATGAGCAAAATCTAAACTTTCACACTTCCTATAAGATTCAAACATCCTCCTGTGTTCCCTGTTATGGTTTTATAGTAAAATGTGTAATTAATTTTCAGTATTTGTGTAATTTTTTATGTGATAACTTATTTTGTTTAATCACAAATAAGTTTTTGGAAGCTCATGAAATTCTCCCTCTCTTCTCCTCTCTTTCTCTCTCTCTCGCTCTCGATGCTCTCTCTCTCATCTTCTCTTCAGTAAACTAAATCGCGGTTAAAAAAATATATGTAAAACTCAAATAGTTGTTCAAAGAAATTATTAATTAATAACGGCGTTAGTTATTGAATAATAACGGGAAATTTGTGTTAATTAATATACATATGTATGTATGAATGTCATTTTTTTCATCCATCAACTCACTTCAAAGTCTTCCTGTAACATTGTTTCGGCGTCGCTGTGCGCATCCGCCAGAATTCTGCCTTGCGGCACATCCGTCGTCTGCGTGGCCATATAATCCACAAAGTCTGCGCTTTCCGTACTCTAAACCAAAATTTGAATTTTGAAAACGAAATTTCGACTACATATTTTCGTGTCGTTCTGACGCCAAAAAAGTGTAAATAGTTTGTTTTCTCCCAATTTTTCACATAAAATTTTTCCCGTTTTACGATCGAAATAAAGGATCCGATAAAAGAGTTTATTTGAAAATAGAACTAAATATAATACATATGTATGTATTTAAATACATATGCATGTATCTTCATTGTTCGGCAAAAAACTAAGCAATTATTACTATTATTATTAAAATTAATATTTGAAAATATATTTTATTAAAATAAATATCTGATTGTCTTTGATCAACCCAAGCAAATATTCCCAAAACAAGAGTAAAAATAAATATTTGTAAGATAGAATAAATAAAAGCAAAGCAAACCGGCTGAGGTGTGTGCTCTTGGCCTTCGTTGATTTCACTGGTGGCTCCGGATCTCTCCTCAGAGATTTTCGTTTCAAACGTTTCCACGAGGTCTTCGCCCCTTACCACATCACCACCACCACCAACAACAAGGTCCGGCACATCGCCGATTACCATTTCCTCCATTTTCTCCATTTCCTCGACCTCACTTACCGGCGGCGGAAGTGTTTCGATGGTATGCTTGTCATCCTCCATGTCCTGCGCGTCATGTTCCCGTGTTTCGAGTGTATCCCCCGCTTCCATAGCCTCCAAGTGTGGCTCCGCCTCGTCGACGGGCGCCAATTGGTCGTCTGGTGCGTCATTGTCGTGGAATATTCGCTGTCGTCTGCGCACTTCCAAGTCGACGAGCTCTTCGTACTGTAGTTCGCGTCGTAGTGTTTCGAGCAGCTCCTTGCCAGTTACTGTACCCGTGCCCTCGTCGTCGGTTGGGTCAACCTGTGTCTCTGCGTCATGACCAATCGGCACGTGTTCGGGGTCGGTGCCCTCGTCAACCGTCATTCCGACACCATCTTTTTGAGTTGCCATTTCACTTGTTTCCACAGGATCTGTAAACGAATTTGCTTTTTTTCGTTAATTAAAAATTGGCTTTTTATCACTAATTAAAATTAGTTTTTATCGTTAAATTATTTATTGCAAAATTACATTTTTAGACACAACACAATTTATCATAAATATATTTCCAAATTATTCCAACAAACACTTTTTTTACTTTTTTTCAGAATTTTTTTTGCAAAAACAATTTTTTTATAAGTAAACGGAAAATTCATTTTCCTCAAAGTAAAAATTTTCGGCTGAAAAGTGAAATTTTTCGCTTTGTCAAATAAACTTTAAATATTATAAAATACATTATGTATACATACAGCTTTTCATTCTGCCAATTCACTTTTCTAATTGCTAAATAAAGTAAATTTCACTTCACTTACGGTGAATCCCCAAAATATTTATTTTGGAAGCACTGTTATGTATAATATAAGCAAAATCCGTGGATACTCACATTTGTGTCGCTCAACCTGGCGAAGTGATTCGGTGAGCAAATTCATTTCCGAATCACTCAAAACATTCTCCACGCGCGGTTTTGCTTGTTTGTCGCGTTGTGCGCTAAATGTGGTCGTAGTCGTTTCGCTAGTGGCCGTCGTGATTGGCGCGTCGTCAGCGACGTTCGAGAATGTCGTGCGAACGGGTGTTTCCCTCTCTACGCTTATGTCGATACTTTGGAGCGTCGCTTTCTCCAGGTAGATGGGCTTTCTATGCTGATCGCTGTCCGGCGATTGCTCCTGGCGATGGCGAAACTCGTATTCTTCGACATAAGTTGAAGATTTACTCGATGCGGGTTCCGGCTAAATACAAAAAATATGCAATACTACATATTTTCAGCATATTTTCAGCAAATGTATCCAAATGAAAAAAATAATGAGGTTACGGCATTCTCTTAATAAAAATGATATTGATCTGCGTACTCAAAAATACGCGAACCCTGAACACCAAATAGAGAGAAAAAAGAAATTGGAAATTTAACTTTCGTCAAAGTTAAATTAACTTTGGAAACGTTGGTATGTAAATATTCATTAAAACTCAAATATCTTTAATAAATTATTTTAAGAAACATATTTGCCATTATCATCAATACATATATTTCGATTAAAAACAAAATTCTTTTCAACTTGTCACAAATTGAATTGCACAAACAAACCTGATACCGATGTTCCAGAAATTCTTGTCGCTCAACCTCTTGGAACTCTCTGCTGCGTTTGGCGTCAGAGGCGTGTGGTTGTTCGAGATTAGCTGCGGCAGACATTGAAGCGGGAAATTTGGTGGATTCTTCGCCGCGTGCACTTGTCGTTTCGATGGGCGGGCGCGAGCCTTCGTGAGGGGGCTGTGGAGGAGCTTGTATCGGCCGACCTGTTGCTGCTGGTTCTGTTGCTGCTGGAACTGAAGGTGACGTTTTTGAAGTTTTTGTGGTGTTCGATAAAAATATCGACGCGGTTGAGGTGATTTTTGATGGCGGACTTTTGCCGTTCTTCTCCAAGGTAGGAGCTTCCTGGTGAAGTGGTCGAAAGCCGGGGCTGGTTTGAATTGCTTCAATCTTCCGCCCGAATTCCTCTTTAGCATTTTCACGATAATTATGCTCTCTGCTGATTTGAGTTATGTCGGTAGAAAGTATTCTTTCTCGGCTGCTCTGGCCACTCGTCGCCGCCACATCAACAACGGGCGTATTCGCTGGTGTTTGAGAGTGTATTTGTTGCGTCTCATCGAAGTCCGACTTGTTGAAATATTTCAGCGTTGACGGCGGCCTTTCCTCTTTTGCGGCACTTGGACTGAGAACGATCGCCGGCGTTAGCGGAATGGGCTCTTCCGTTCTCACGTTTAGACCGCGCGTCAGACCCATCGCCTCGCGTTGAAGTTGCTCGACCTCTTGGCGGTAAGTGTTATAGTCGATTTGCCTCATGGAATCCTCATCGCGTTGTTGTTGTGACGAGTATGTGGGCGGTAGTGAAGACACAAATCTCACATCTGCATTCGAGTGCGGTGGCGACTTCGCCCTCATTCGCTCTTGCGCTTCGCTGAAATTCTTCGTAGAGCCGAACGGTGTGATCGTCGTCGGTTTGTGAACTTTGCTGGCGGGTTCGCCATCGCTAACCCCGCTGCTGCTCTTTAGACCTGGGCCGGAGATATGTTCTCGAATTCGCTCATAGTAGAGCTCCTCCTCTTCCTCAAATTCGTAGTGGCGCCAGAGCGCCGGAGATCCATCCGGCGACACGTCCCTCGGATAATGTGACGATAATTCCGGCAGCACAAACTCGACGCTCGGCTGACGCGCGCGTTGCTGCTGATGTTGTTGTTTTTGTGGCTGTGACTGTGGCTGTGTGTGAGTTGGCTGTGGGCCCGTTCGCGAATAATACCGGTTTTCCTGTAATTTTTTAAGACATTTGATAATGTGAATAATTGTGTTATGCATTTACTGCAAAAAACCAAAAAATTTTTATGACAATTTTTCGCATTCCTTTTGAGAAAAAATTTAAAAATTAGAAGTATTTTGGTCTGAAAGTATGTACATCAACCTTTTCAAATTTATTTACAAACACATGTACATATTATAAGTATGCACAACACAAAATTCATGTTTATTTGTAAATTTAAATTTTACCTCAAATGTGGACTCGGTAGCAGAGGGAAAGTTGGTGGCGAATTCATCGCCGATCCTCTGCGTACTACGAGTGGCCGTATCGATCCTCGGCTCGGCGCCCGTATTTCGGCCGACTCCGCCTCGGAACACGAAATCGTCATCATAGCGCGTGTAAAGCCGAATATCGTCGTCGTGATAGCGCGGCAGTCCGCCGCTGGGCGAGCGTTGTCTTTTTGGAGAATACGGTCCGAATCGTGTGGACGCGCTATTATCGCTCTGTGCGAATTGGCTCCTTTCGCTACTTTGCTGATATTGGTGGTAGCCGCTCGCGTCGAAGTGAGGCTCACGGCCGGCGGAATGATGGCGACGCTGTTCGTAGGCTGGACGATGTTGTTGTTGTTGATCTTGTTGTTTTTGTTGTTGTTGGGGGCTGTGTGGATTCACGCGCGACTGGCTCAACGGGTGAAATGTGGTGGTGGTGCTTTTGCTCAGCGTCACCTCACTCGTCGTGCGCTCGTAAATTTTTCGCGAGGTTTTTGCGCCACCGCCGCCGCCGTCAACGCCGCCGGCCGGGCCACGCAAGTGTTCCTCCACGCTTTCGTACGAGCTCTCGTTTCGATGGTGGTGAAAAGGCTTTTGCCAATTTTCCATGCTCGAATCATTCGCTAATGCCCTGCAGAAAAAAAAATTTCAAGTTATTTAAACTGTTTCCCAGTTGTATTTATTACGTATTATTCTTATTTATTTATTTTACTGTATAAATGGGCAAAAGGCCGGCAAAATCAAGGAATAAATAAATAAAGCAAAAGTTTGCTTCAAAAGTTTTGCTCATTTCCAAAAATTTAGGCGCGATGTGCTTTAGTCGATGAGCAAACTTTCTTAATTCCTCTCCAACGCCAAATTTTAAAAGGAAAATTAAACGAAAACTCAATTTGCACAAAAATATGAGACGCAAAACTTCAAACACAAAAAGTTTAAAAATAAATTGTTAACTTAAAAAGCAGATTGTTGCGGATAGGGAGACTAAAAAGTAAAGGGATGCAAAGGTTAAGGGCAAACAAAAGCAAAAATGAAAAATTAAATTCAAAATTATTATAAAAATTATGCAAAAAACACACAAAAATTCGCTTTCAATTTCATTTCGCTTAAGTTTAATAATGATGATGTTATTGTTTCTCAAGCAATATAGATAGGAAAGTGCTATTTTTCATTCTTTTCATACAATTTCCTCTAAAATAGAAAAATCTTTTTCGACGTAAACCATGAATCAGATCTAAAATTTTTTTCAAAATTGCAGAATAAAAAATAAAAAAGGCTCGTCTTTTTTTTCAAAGACAAATTGAACTCATAGAAAAATCGCAAAAATCAAGAAAAAAATTCACGGCAAACTGAATTGCATAGACTGCCAAAACTCGCTGATATATACGCTGATATATATGACATATATGTATGTATGATGTATATAATATTTAATTTCACAGAAATGATGAATAAATTTTTATTTTTGCTTTTAGTTTGCAAAAAAATGTAATATAAAAACTACGAGAGAGAAAAAGTTTAGGTTTATGTAATGAAAAAATATTTTTGAAAATTTTAAAAATAAAAAACAGAAATTGAGGACAAAATCAAAAATATGTATCACATTCGAAAAAGGAAGACGAAAATGAGTTGTTTTTTACAACAACAACAAAAAAGTAAAATAACAAAAAAATTCTTAAAATCGTTAAATATGACGCTAGATTTAAAGATATCGGCTGGTAATAATGATAAAAAAAAATAATGACGAAGCCCACATACGCATACATACATACGCTTGCATATGTATGTATGTACATATGCATATATATATATATATTTTGTATGCAGATAATAAGCGATGGACAACACTTTTGCAAAACTTCACAAATTTGTTTGCTTTTCTTGGTGTTTGCACAATTTTGCGCACAAATAGTTTTAATCCAAAAGCAAAAAAGAAGAAGATTTCGAAGAAAAATAAACTTATAAAAGTCAAATAAGTAAAAAATCACAAAAATTTGTTGGCTTTGCCATCAATTTGGATGCCATATTCATTTATTTACTTTCAACTAATTACATAATTACTTCACGTTCATCATAATCATGCACCAAAACAATGTTTCTTTATTTAACTAGCGGTCCTCACTGAAAATGTAATGAAAAACAAAAAAAATTGAACGCTCACTGAAAAGCTGACTTAACAAAATCGATCTATGTATGTACATATAATGGAAATATATGTATCTGTAATGAAAAAAAACATTTTTGGCTCTTTATAAAAAAATTTGAGGATTTTAATTTTACAAAAAAAGGGAATAAATATAAACTATTTAATCGGATCACGTAAACAACGCTATAGAAAAAATTTATACAAAATTTTGTGCCTTCGTTTGAATTTTTTTTAATCAAAAGAAAAAACTTTTCATGGCCATCTTCAATATTGTGACCATCTTTCTTTGTTTTTTATTCTTTCTCGCTCTATGGGGGGACGACATTTGCGGATTTCAAAGTTTAGGCGACTTTGGAAGTTTAATCGAAAAACTTTTCGTAAGCTAAACAATTGATTCGATGCAGAATTTCATTCTGAGTCGAATCACATGTTAAACTTTTTTCTAATTTTTTTCCGAAAAATGATATTATTGAAAGACAAAAAATAATTGAAAATTTTGCTTAAATGTGGAATGTGTTTTGTTTTTTTTAATTAAAATAGTAAAAATTTCTGAAAAAGGGATAGAAAGAAGTTCAACATTCCATTGGACGCGGAATAAAATTCTGCGTCAATTAAATTGTGTAACCTTCTAAAAAAATTTTATGTGCTATCAAAAAATTGGTTAAACTTCGAAATCCGCAAATGTCGGTTTCCGCAAATGTCGATGCGCCCGCTTTATATGTAAGTATTACTTTCTTTCTCTTCTATCTCACGATCTCCTTATTTTTCACATTATTCTTCTCTCATTTTATACACTGTATGTCATCCAATTATTTTCTCTAACTCAATTATCTTCCACACGTAAAATATACACTCTCTCCGCGTATTTTCTTTTTTTATCGCATTATTTACAGTAAATTGGTTTTTTTTTCAATTTTTCGCCTCTATCTCCGAAGGCGACTCTCGAGCACATCCATCGTCTCTCAATCACTTATGTGCTAGGTAAAACGTTTTACAATACATTCAAATAAAAAAAAAGATGATAACTGGATCTATCAAAATTAAATGGTTTTGGCTCTCTTGATAATTTTTAAATTTTAAATCAAGACATTCCGGAGTTTGTAGTGCCTCCACCACTGCCGCCGTCCCTGTCTCTCTAATTTTAGGCGCCTCCCTAATTTGTAAAAAATCGTCTCCGCCTCCGGAGACAGCAGACGAACCCAACCCCAATCAGCTAAATGAAACCTTTTTTCGAAAATCCGTCGTGGAACCTGGTCAATATTGTTGTTTTCGTTGCTGTTGGTATTCGTTATTAGATTGTTATCAAAGCGAATTCGATGGCGCGCTTTTTGCGATTTTTGAGGCTCGCTGAGCGCGGATTGAGCGTATTTTTCTCGAAATTTATCCTCTTTTAGGGGAACTGGATAAAAGTTCGTCGTATCTCGAACTTTGTTTGACGGTCGGCTAACGTCAGATATCTGCAAATATTATAATTTTTTCAGATATTGTGTATTTTTACTTAAAAATCCATGCTTTAATCGTATCAATTACCAGCTGCTTTGTTCGTTGTTGGAAATAAATCTTTTATTAACTACGTAGAGTTACATATATACCTCCAAATACTCAGGATCGTTGTATTTCACCACGCCGTTCTCGTGCACCTTGTACGGCGGAACGTGCGCGATGTTGCGCTCCAGCTTTCGATGCGTGAATTCTAATGAGCCGGCGCTCGGGAAATTCGTCGTCGACGACGCGGCTGAGCCGGCCGCGGACAGACCAAATCGCGTGGTTGTGGCCGCGTCGGCATCCCTCATGTAGGTCAATGTCACCTACATATACGTAATACACACACACAATAACTAAAGAGCGTTCCGTTGTTAATGTTAATATTAATAGTAATTATTAATAATAATCTAAAAAAGTGTAAATTCTACGCGGATGTTCATTGCATTTGTTGGCATTGTTGTTATTTGTGTTATATTGTTGGTATTGATCAAAGAATAGAAAACAACAACAATACCAACGCTGCTATCAGCAAAATTTTAAATAACAAAACAGCAACCGACAACAACAACCACAACAATAATTATAAAACAACAACATTATGTACATATGTATGTATATTTAATGGTAATTTAAATGTAATATATATACATATAATAACGAATAACGGGAGAATTCCAAGAAATGTGGGAATTTTTTGAGGAAGAAAAGCGGCGGAATTTCACATTCAAAAAAATCCCAAAATTGCACCAAAAAAAAATCCCGCTGTATCGACCGACTAATCCACGGTATATGGGAAATGAAATGAGCAATTTTGTCCGCAAAGAAATCTTTCACCTCTCCTTCAACTCTCACCACCACAACCGGCGCCACCATCACGACTAACACCACCACCACACATCGCTCAAGAACCACACGAGAGATTTCGGTGGAGTAATTTGTTTTTAAAAGTGAGCCATATTATTAAATAATATGAACGTATTGAATTTGGGTGCATTCGATTTTGCCAAATAGCCCGTTGGAATTTTTCAAGTTCTATTTGCTCAACGGTAACAAAATGAATGCAAAAAGTCAAATAGTTGAGCAGAAAAAAAAAGTGTTTGTTTAAGTTTCAATTTAATGGCAGTAAATTAAATAAAGCCAGCTCTTTCCTCCCTCATACAACAACATGCATTGTGTTGATTTGTGTATTGATTTGTATTTGGTATTGTTATTGCTGTGCTTTGCGGCATTCAGAAAATATCGCATGCATACAAACCTCCTGAATGTTGAGCTGGTTGGTGGGTGTGGGGCTTTCGCCGGCACTGCTGCTTGTGCACGTGTGACTGAGGATCGGCGACGCCACAAATGGCGGACTCATTTGCTGCTGCGATTCCGACGATATGTGCGTGTATAGCGGAGGTAGCGTTGATTCGATTTCGTCGTCTCCGTCGCGCACACTCGGCGTAACTTGCCGCACTTGATATATGCGATTTTCGATAAAGTCCGAACCGAGAATTCCGGCATTAGCCGCGTGTGCGGAGCGAGATGTTCGCTTTGTTATTGCATTCGTTTCCTTATTGCCGACCATGCTTTTCACATTTTCTACAAAAAAAAAGATTACATAATCTTCATATAATATATACATATTATCATCTATTATCATCTTCATCATCCTCAAATATTTTTGGCTTTTAGGTCTACTGTACTTACTTTTGTCTCATACTCCATTTGGATATATATGTACCAGGGGTGTGTCGCAAATAAATTTCAGATTCCGAAAATCGAAAGGACCTTTGAATTTCGAAAATCGAAAATCGAAAGACCCTCGTGGTTTCGAAAATCGAAAATCGAAAATTTCAAAAAATGATTTCCGAAAATCGAAAGGAAAAAACACCGAAAATCGAAAATTTCCACACCCCTGATATGTACATCACCAAAAAAAGATTTCAATAAAATGTCTTATAATTTAAATCAGATTTTTAATAAATCCTTGTCGATGGTGTGCTTAAAAACCAAAATTTTAAAAACCAAAATGGCTATATTCTACATATTATTAAAAAATTCCCTTATTTTCAAATACATAACAATCATTAAAATGATTTACAAACTCACCGTGTTGAATAGAGTGAACTACCCGACGTTGTTGTGGGTAATGTTGCGGATTCGTGCTGGCAAAGGAATGTGCGGTAGTCGTCTCCTTTAGCTAAAATGAATCGATGTGCATATAGAAATATGTATGTAGAAATATGTGCAATATATGTATCTGTGTATGCAAAACATACAGGTAATTGTTATTTTCAACAAAAAAATAGTCACAAAAGAAGCAAAAACAACAATACAAAATTCATTTTGAGTATGAACAAAATTGAAAAAAAATTCTAATCAATTTAAAAAATACTGAATTCGGGTATTGCTAAAAAGTGAGTTTGCTACAAACAAAGTCAAATAAAACATAATAAAATAACTTTTTGGCAATTTTTCGAAAATACATAATGTTCATTTGCAAGAGTTAGAAATCTGTACATTTTAATTACGCACATTTTGTCTCGCGCATGATTTATCGTTATTTTGAATTTTTGGATCCACACTCTGTCTCTCACTCTCATTTTCCTCATAATTTCCAACATTGGCAAAAAATAAAAACAATACATACACATAAAAGACATAAAAGACAGCGAAAATCACAAAACATAAAACTTTAGAAAGTACATTGAAAATAACACCAAACAAATAATTTATTAGAGCAAAATAGCTTAAATTTTCGACAATATCAATACGATCAATACGAACCGGGTCGTCGAAGTCGTTGAATGTAATGAGCAGGGTGCATAGATGGTCCTTCATTTTGAACGATTATTTAGCATTCCGCGATACCCTTAATTTATTTTTCTGATACGGGAATATGTTATATGTGTGTAGCACATAATTAACACGCAAAATCATAATAACAATTTACCAAAAAGTACATACATAATGTTAATTTAAAATTGAATTCTGCTCGAAATCATTCATTTCGGCAAAAAAAGTTAAAGAATTCAAAAAATTCAAAATGATAACAAAAATTACTTCGAAATTTATCAAAAATTCAATTATTTTTTGATAAAAATTAATTATTATTTTTTAGCAAATTTGACAAATTTAATCAGTCAGTGTCACAATTCATTTGCATTTCTCAC
Source organism: Deladenus siricidicola (assembly GCA_009724625.1). Taxonomy (NCBI): domain Eukaryota; kingdom Metazoa; phylum Nematoda; class Chromadorea; order Rhabditida; family Sphaerulariidae; genus Deladenus; species Deladenus siricidicola. The sequence goes on from SAUE01000043.1 coordinate 215,179, forward strand.
CCGCACAAATAATTTAAGCGGCGTTAAAATAAATTTTGAGCACTGTTAAAACCTATGAAAAACGCATAAATGGAGGACAAAAAAACAAACCCGTTAGTAGTTTTTACGGATTTTAGCTTACAACTGGAAATAATCTTTAACAATCGAGCATGGGTATTTTGTGATATTTGCGCAATGGTAAGAGGGAGAGGGAAAACAAACTTCTTTTTTGTAAATATGTAAATATTGACAGAGTAATACGTTTATGATACAAAAAAAAATCAAGGAAGTTATTTATGAATGTATTAGAAATTAATATTTTATTTGTAATTTAATGCAAATGTTCACAATACTTGAATCACTTGTTCAAAATTTGATCCAATTCAATGTGCAAGCAACATTTTTTGCGCCTCCTCCACTTTTTACGAGAAGATTGTTTTCTTTTCCTAATTGGAGAATTCGACGTAAAAAATCCAAAATTACTGTAATTATGCACAACTTTATTTCTGCATAATTCAAATATTGGTCAACTTTCATTTTCTACAAACTTTTTGAGGCCATAAAAGCTTTATGGCCAAATTGAGAGGCGGAAATAACACAAATTATATAGAGTTGATATCAATGGGATGAAGTTTTCATACTTCTTTGTGAGATTTCCACTGATTTTCCTCACCTTGCCAATGTTTTCCTTTTAATACGAACAAAATTACCTTTACCGCACATTCACAAATTCATCTCTATCATTTTCGATTGGTACATATATACAATTTTTCTAGCGCATCACATGCACACATCTTTTTCCCATAAATTCCAATTTGAATTTATGGCAAATTCAGCTGGAGATAAATTCTATCGGTGAGGTAAAATTTGGTAAACACGGTGAAACAAAGTATTTTCTGTATGACGACTAATTATCGGAAGTTGTGTCTCATACCTAACAAGAATTTGGTGCTAAATTTAAGTAAAAGGTTGAAAAATAATAGTGGAAACTTGGAATGAAACGGTACTAAATCCCCCAGCCATCAAATATTATACGTATGAATTTTACTTCATTAAAATAACTTTACAAAAAAAAGTTTCACATACAAGTTATGATACAAAAATTAATGCGAAACGGATTTGCATTTTTAACTTTTTGCATTATTCCACTACATAATTTCATATTTTAATGTTTTGAAGTGATTATGAAATTTTTGCGAGAAGTCGAATCAATTCGTAAAAAACGTAATAACGTGTACACTAATACACTACAGTACACATGAACGTTTGTTTTAAATTTATATGTATATAGTAGGCAACTCACACATAAACGCTACAAACTCTGACATTCAAAAATTATTGGAATGTTGGTCAAAGTCCTCGAAAATTTTTAAACTTAAAAAATCTATAAATTAATAAATGCAAAATTTTAATTACGTTTTAAAAAACGTTAAAAATCTTTATAACATACTTTCAAAAATTGCTCGAAATAACCGCCTTCAGCTGCCATGCAGGCCTTCGGACCAGGGATGTGCGTAATTACGAATTACAAAATTACGGGGTTTTTAGCCTCGTAATTACGAACTACGAAAATTATACCCTGTTACGAATTACGAAAATCATTTCTCGTAATTACGCACATCCCTACTTTGGACGTTTGCAAATTTTTTGATACTTGCTGGTTCTACAGCGATTCGTCGAAAAATATAATAAGATGTTCATATGCTTCTGTATTGTGTTTAGTTCGAATTTTCATTGTTTATTAAATTAACGCCGTTAAACGCTAAATTAACACCGTTAATGTAAACATTGATGTTCTACTTTCAAAAAATTAAAGAAATAATTTCATGCATATTTTTAAAATGCCCAAACGAAAGAGCTCGTCGAGAGCGTTCCAAAAACATACTTAGTTTTGTCCCCCGACGTGTGAGCCGAGATATTTGCGTTTGAAATTTTGACCATCCCGCAAAAAAAGCCATCCCTCCCCTTGCCCACGTATGATATTTATTCATGTCAGAACCCATAGTAACCAATATTTTTTGGGGGGAATGAGTCGAGATTGTAACAATGCAAATTTTTTATGTAATACCCAATAATTAAAAAATAATAATTTATTGACAATAATATTTTATAACAAATACGTTGCTCGTCACCGGTGTTTATCCGCATAAAAAATATTTCCTATTCTAATCGTAGATCAAAAATATACTATTTTGGACGGTGACTTATTTTTTGTTGACCTTCGCGAAATATTCCTTGGGCGATTTGACGTTGATTGTCGGCTTTTCGTCCTCCCAGTCGGCCGGACACACTAAAAATTGATGGAATTGTTGGAAATAACTTGAAATTTTACATCAATGCAAAAAATACAAAAAAACGTGAGAAACCTAAAAAGTGAATTTTCTTTGACAGCTATGTAGGATTTCGGATTGGGGGTAAGCAAAAATTTTACATTAACATTTGTGAACGGAAGAATGGGAGGGGGGGGGGCAAAATCCAACAATTTTAATTTTAAAAATTCAAAATTTTTGCTTAAAAATACCAAAAAAATCTCTCAATTTCCCCCCTAAATACCGTAAATAACAATTAATAATTGATTTGGCTCAAAATTAGCTTCTTTTTCTCTCAAAACCATGTCAAACGAATAAATTTTCCCACCTTCACCGTGCTTCTCGACGAACTGGAAAGCCTTCAAAATGCGCAGAGCCTCGTCGACGCTTCGGCCAACCGGTAAATCGTTGACCAGACAATGGCGAACATTGCCTTGCGGATCGATCAAAAATAAGCCCCTAAAACAGAAATTGCACTTAACAGAATATATATATATCGCACATCTACGTTAAAAAAGTTGACAAAAAATTGAAAAATTACCTGTAAGATAGGCCGGTGTTCTCGTCCAACACTCCAAAGTCGCGAGCAATCTTTTTGTTAAAGTCAGCGAGGACGGGGATCTGTAAATTAAATGTATGTAATTTAATCTAAAAAATATTCCAAAATAATTCTCATAAATGTCGTGTTGAGATGGAGCCGGTAAAAAACTGTTAGATATATTTCATAGCAATAGAAAATAAAAATTCCAACTTTTTCGGCAAAAAAGGTAAAAGATTTCAGATAGCTTCTCTATGCCCAAGAATACTTGAAAATTCGAGCATTCTAAAATAGTAACTCACATCCATTTCGCCTAGACCGCCGTCCTTCCGCGCCGTCTGACACCACGCCAAATGACTGAAGTGCGAGTCGCATGAGCAGGCGATAAGCTCTGTGTTCAGCTTTCGAAATTCGGCGGCGCGATCGCTGAATGCGATTATTTCCGTGGGGCAAACGAAGGTAAAGTCTAGCGGATAGAAGAATACGATAAGCCATTTATCGCTATAGTCTTTGTAGGAGATATTTTTAATTTCGCCTTTAACAACGGCGCTTCCCTAAAATTTCAACTATCAATTTAGTTACATTTTCTCTACAAATATATACATGTATTTTATTTATCACATTAAAAGAATTCTAAAAAATAAAATATTTCGAAAAATTAAAATTAGTCACCATAAATTCAGATTACGATAAAGTTTCCATTATGCGAAATACTACATAACTACACGGAAAATGAATTGAATAAAGAAAACAAAAAAATTACCTCAAACTGTGGAACTTTGTTCATTGGACCCAACGGACGCACAGAGCTATACAAACGAGCATTTCGGACACCTGTAGCGGCTCTCGTCAAATTCAGCGCAGCAGCTTTTGATACTAAGCTTCGAAACATCGTCGATATTCCAAATGAACGTTTTTGCAGTGCTAAAAATGAAGTTAAAAAAGAAAATTAGAAAGGAAAGGATGTTAAACAATCGAATTCCTTTAAACTACATATGTATGCGAAATTCAGATACACTAAAGCAATACGTTAAAAAATATTTACTCGACAAAAAACCTTTTATGCGATAAAAAAATGTTTTATTTTTTGCTATGTCACTTTTTAAACCAGTAAAAGATTCAGAAAAATTTTTTACTTTATTACACAGATCTGTAATTACTTTCACAGCAAAGTTGGTGGAGAAAAAATCGCAAAAATCAAAGTAAACACAACGCCACTATCATCGTTTTGAACGCGGCATGCACAGAAAAACTTATTGTTTGGTCAGTCCGTTTGGCGCTATTTTGTTCAAAAAATTTAATTCAAAACTACGCTCATTTGTGGCGTCTTGTTTAGCGGCAAACTTTTAATTTGAAAATAGGGTTAAATTGGCGGTGAAATTTGTGGTGTCAGCTGGGGCTGTGTGGGGCTCTGAATACCTAGGCGCAGGTTTTGACAATTTTGCCTTGGAATTCGAAATTTAGCATTTTTGGAAATAGTAATAGAATAATTAACCTATATGGTCACCACCCAAAAACAGTTTAGAATGATGGAATGCGTTTGTTGTATGTTAGGGTCATGCAATGCGTCAAAAACACGGGACCAAAATGGACAAAAAATGTTTCACTCGAAACATTTCAAAACAGCTTAGAATGCATTAAAAACGAGTTGTTAGCAGTGTTTCCAAATGTTGGCTAAAGTTAATTTTTTTCTATCGCAGAAAGCACTGATATTTGAGTTTTGAGCATTTTTTGATTACATAAATCAACATAATTTTCAATGGGCTATCCGCAGAGAAACATTGGTTGTTGTTCTGGTTACGCGAAGCCAAAATCGCGAGTTAATCTACTGTACACTACGAAACAGCATATGTCTAAGGCTCCGGTGATTGCGCCTTAGAGTAATAACTAAGGCTCAGGGTCCGCGTGCTACGAGACTTGCCTCAGGCTTAGGTTCCATACTACGAGACATTTCACATGACTCTGAATCATTTCAAAAATAAGCAACGCTTAAAAATTTGAATTCACGCTCTTTTTAAGCATATAATGCTTAAGAACAGCGATTTATGACTATTTGACGTTTCCTGATCATTTGACTCATGATTCAAATGTCTCATCGACTCATTTGAAGTCATCTCGTGATTCACTGCTAAATGATTCATTTGAATGAGTTGAAGGTATAATAATGAGTCCAGTTTTACGGGGCGTGCTTACTTGTTAGTCAATTTACAGATTGACGAGTATTAGACTTACCCTTAGTTCAGCTTCGGTTCAATTGTTTTCTTTAACCAAACTTGTGTTCAAATTTAGAACTCAAGCAAGTGTTTGTTCGCAATATGAGTTATCAGGACGGTGCGAGTTGTAGACCGTCTATAATCAGGTAAATTTTTATTTTTATTATTTTTCTATATTTATATTTTTAGCGTGGACGATGATGGCACACTAATTTCGAGCCGTAAGCAACTTTTACCAATTTTTAGTTTTATCTGTTGTAGTCGGAGTATTTTGGCACTATTACCTAATTTATGCAAGACGCAGTTTTTTAATTATTTTCTAAAGCAATATAGAATGTTTGAACTTAGGGTGTACGCTGGTCATATATATTTATTATTCTGTAGTCTTACCTATTAATATTTTATAACAATGCTTAACTTAATTATGGAAGTCTAAACTATCTTCTATGGATTTTTGAATTGTTTAAAGATGCAATTTAGTATTTGGTTTACTTTACCAATAATCTTGATTTTAAAAGTTTTGGAATACTTTTTGCTATTTGGGGAATTTTATTCTTGTCTTCGGTTAAATGTTTTGTTTTAAAAATATTTTTGAGCAATTTCAGGCGACTCACTAAATCTCACGTCGGGATGTGACAAGCCCCTCGTTGAAACCTTGCGAGGTCTCGAAGCAGAAAATCTCAGTTTGCGCCGAGCTCTTCCTCGCCTCAAGGACATGAATGGCCGTGACCCTATTGAAGAGGTATTTGTTTGGTTTTTTGTGCGATTATGAGAATTCCGTTTTCACTTGTATTAATTCCAAGGTCTCACAGTCTTTACTATATTAACTCCGTCAGTATTGCTTTTAATTTAAAAAATTTAAAAAGGCTTGGTGGTGATTATCGGTTTATGAAACATTAGATTATTAGCAAAAAATTCAATTTAATATTTTGATTTTTTTGAAAATGGGTGATCAGAAATGTAGAAGAGATTAGAAAGCACACCTAAAAAACTGGTTCCTTTGAGGCGTTTCACTAGGAAAAATTAATCAATGTTCTTACAACTTTAGTACTTACGTCTTTCTTTCACGTTTGTTTTTTAGATGGTGAAAATTTGTGCAAAATTGGCACAGACGGAAGAGCAGCTTGAAGAGGCCAACAATTTGTGCGCCGAAAAGCATAAACAATTGGAGTGCGCCACGCAGGACTTTTTCAGACGGGCAGAGGAGCTCGAGAATATGAACAGAGATACGGCCGAACGCGCTCAAAAGTTGCAGGACGAAAATGACAAGGTTTTTTATTTGAATTTTGATATGTTTGTCTTATTATAATTTTTGACATTTTTTAGTTCAGTTTTGTTGTGTGAGGGTTTAAAATAAACGACTTGGTCAATGCTATATGTTTTTAGCTGAGGCAAGACGTCGAGAATGATCAATCGAAAATATATCATCTCATTCAACAGCAAAACGGCGAGGAAATGGTTAGCCAGGCGGACGAGATGGAGACGTAATTTTTTATAAAGAATAATATAAAAATTGCTTGTTTTATTGTTATTTTACTTTTGGGCTTTGCGGTGTTGTTTGACTTTATTATTTTACAAAATGCGGGATGCAAAAAGTATTCCAAGAATCTAAGTTTGTTGAATTTAGAATTGCGGCATTGAAGCAAGAATTGGACGACCGTCTTACGGAAATTTTCGAGTTGAAGCGACAGGCTGACCACTGGCGCACCAATTTCGAAACGCGAAACGGCCAATTGGTCGATCTTCAGACCAGAGTGGACCAACAGGAACGCGCGATTGAAGCGATGCTTTTGTGTGAGGATGTGAGAGTAAGTGTTTTTGACTTTTATTGAATTTTTTTTAACTCTGAAAATTTTTACGTAGTTTTGACTTTTAATTTTTTGTTGCGACGAATTTTTCGTATATAATTG